>VZTN01013615.1:0-20059 GCA_013400515.1 Erpornis zantholeuca | reverse complement strand
CAGAGCACAAGAGATACTGAACAGCCACTGAGTTCAAGGCAGCATGTTAGGGTCAGAAGGATTGACTCAGCCTGTGCATTTTCCCAGTGCCAATATTGTAGAATAGCAGTGAGTCTTAGCCAGAGGACTTCTCTGGAGGATCACACCTCAGATTATTTTGAATAATGCAAATTGTAAGGTCTAGTGTCTCCTCAAGAATGCTGCTGTTAACATGTATTCCTTCTCTATCTTTACTAATATTTCAATTTTTACTGGAATTGCCCTTTAATATATTTTTTAAAGGAACAGCAGTGTCTACTGGTACCTTAACAACTGAATCTTTTGGTGTTTAGTTGCTGACAAGGCTGCCTACCTGATGGGTCTGAACTCAGCAGACCTGCTCAAGGCTCTCTGCTACCCCCGAGTCAAGGTGGGGAATGAATATGTGACCAAGGGCCAAACTGTGCAGCAGGTAACAAAACCCCCTTTTTTAGTGGATAGGTTCTCTGGACTTTCTCTTTTGTCCTGCATGATGACTATATGCTTTCTATTTTACATTTCAGGTTTATAATTCTGTGGGTGCCCTGGCAAAGGCTGTCTTTGAGAAGATGTTCCTGTGGATGGTTGTTCGCATCAACCAGCAGCTGGACACGAAGCAGCCCAGGCAGTACTTCATTGGTGTCCTGGACATTGCTGGCTTTGAGATCTTTGATGTAAGGAACAGGGGTTTATTAATATGCTTGTTAAAGTCACACTGTTATGTGACAAAATACTTCAGAAGGAACACTGCTGGGTTTTTTTTTGTTTCTTTTTTGGTTTTTTTTTAACAAGTGGTTTGATCCTTTATATATCAAGGATATATATATCATGCTGTATCTAAAGCATTCTGATTCCCACAGGGTTTTAATTGGAAATAGGTTTTCGTTTTGCACATATGCCAATGGAAATCCCTAAGCGCAGATTTTTTGCTGAAGGCTTGGCACATGCTTTGAAATTAACATTAGTGAATATTGGATGTAGTTATGTGCTGTGGACTCCCCTGCAACTGAATTAGCACAGTCCAGTAGATATCAAAGCTGACAAAGTCTGCATTATTAAAAGTATCTAAGCTTCAAGAGTCATAAATATGGAAAAAGTTCAGGCTGACAAAAGAGACACACTGACAGAAGTTCCAAACTCCTGCATGAATAAAGAATGAGCACTTACAGATCCTTCCGTGTTTGGTACAAATAGCCAGCAGTGTTCTTTATCCATAATTTACTTAATTTACATTAATAATAATAATCTTGATTTGTAATTGTGTAGTTCAACAGCCTGGAGCAGCTGTGCATCAACTTCACCAATGAGAAACTGCAACAGTTCTTCAACCACCACATGTTCGTGCTGGAGCAGGAGGAGTACAAGAAGGAGGGAATTGAATGGGAGTTCATTGACTTTGGCATGGACCTGGCTGCCTGCATTGAGCTCATTGAGAAGGTATTTCTGTTATTCACAATGTCAGATATTTTCAAAAAAGCATTATTTATATATATCTTTATAAATGCGGCTTGAAATGGTAAATGTGATACTGCAAATACATCAGTTTGTATTATTTTATGATTTGTTAAGCAGAACAATTCCTGAGAGCAGTAATATTGTCCCATTCAGGAAGTTATTTCATCTCTGAGTCTTTCTGCCTTTTCACCTTGTCCTCCATCCTTCCTTGTGCTTCTCCCAGCCCATGGGCATCTTCTCCATCCTGGAAGAGGAGTGCATGTTCCCCAAGGCCACTGACACCTCTTTCAAGAACAAGCTCTATGACCAGCACCTGGGCAAGTCCAACAACTTCCAGAAGCCCAAGCCTGGCAAGGGCAAGGTTGAGGCTCACTTCTCCCTGGTGCACTATGCTGGCACAGTGGACTACAACATCACTGGCTGGCTTGACAAGAACAAGGACCCTCTGAATGAAACTGTTGTGGGGCTGTATCAGAAGTCATCTTTGAAGACACTGGCATTACTCTTTGCCTCTGCTGGGGGAGAGGCAGGTCAGTTCTCTGAAATTCATATTTCTGTGTTTATTTAATGAGTCTACTAGAGCCATGAATATCAGCTATTGTTCTTTTCTATGTTCCATTCTTATCATGACTGGTATATATGAAAAAACTTTTGTCTTTACAAGCTGTAAAACCACCTCTTCTTTGTTGTTGTTGTTGTTGTTCAGAGGCTAGTGGTGGTGGTGGTGGTGGCAAGAAGGGAGGCAAGAAGAAGGGTTCTTCTTTCCAAACTGTCTCAGCTCTTTTCAGGGTGAGTACAGAAGTCATTATCTCTACTTCTTTCCCAGGTTTTTTGTTTTGTTTTGTTTTTTTTGAGTTGAAGATTGTAAAACCTCACTCTAGCTGCAACAAGGCCATTTAACTGCAGCTGCTAATGTTTTCTGTATCAAGAATAATTCTTTGATTATTCATAAAAGACCTGGCAGCAAGTCAGGCCAGCTGAGGAAGATGTATCTTGATCTCACCTTTCTTCAAATGCTGGAAAAAGCACTTAGGTCAGGCTACACACCAAGGTAAAAACCGTAAGAATATGGTTATTACGAAGAAACATTTTTTACTCAAAATTATGTTTTTTGCTATGACCACTCCATAGGTGTTCTGGCTGAGTGGATATATCCCACAGTCTCGTAAAAACACACTGCAAAGTTTTGTGATTTTCTCTCCTGCTCAAGAGTGAAAGATAGAAGAAAACACACATTATGATCACTGTAGGCTGGAATCACAAATCTATTAGTGTTTTCCAAGACTCTTCTCACATCTGGAAGTGTAACTGAGGAGATACTACTTGTTAATTAAAAATCTTTACTCATGAACCCACAGGAGAACCTCAACAAGCTGATGACCAATCTGCGCAGCACTCACCCCCATTTTGTGCGCTGTATCATCCCCAATGAGTCTAAAACACCTGGTAAGAACCACAAACAGAGAAAAAAATAGCGTGAGGCAGCCATTATTCTCTATGTTTTCTCAGGAATTATCAAATAATTGTCTTACTGCTTAGGTGCCATGGAGCATGAGCTGGTGCTGCATCAGCTGCGCTGTAACGGCGTGCTGGAAGGTATCAGGATTTGTAGAAAGGGATTCCCCAGCAGAATCCTCTATGCTGATTTCAAACAGAGGTCAGTTTCCTTTCTGATTTCCATTCTGTCTTTCGTACAGATGTTTTACGTCTCAACTATTTTAACACTTGGGGATATTTTTTAATGCCAGCTCTTTCTGATTAAAACTGGAAGAAAAGGGAATGCTGGGGTGCATAACAAAAGGCAACATATATGGCTATTAAAAGAAAAAATGAGAAATGAAGAGTGTCAGGTGTCCTCACTCACTGCTGGGACGTCTGAGTGTGGAAGCACAGCAGACCTGCAGAGGCCAGTGATTTTAAATTTAATAAATGCAGTTTGGGATTGGTGGCAGCAGGTTCTCAGGTAAAAATTACAAACTAAGAGTTCCTTGGCTATTGCATCAGCTACAAATTTCAGAGGGAAGAGGTGCTTCTCCTATACAGAGACTATAGGAGAGTGGCAATGTGCCTCACAAGCAATTTTTTACAGCATAGTTTAAGTAAAAGTATATGGGTTGAACTGACTGGAGATCAGTGTCCTCTTCATTGTGACACGACCCCTAGAGACCAGAAAAGTTTCCCTTAATTTGTCACCAGGTTAAGACTTCATCAGAAGGATAACTCTAAACAAGGGATGAAATTCCAACTTCCTCAGCCTGATTTTGCTGCAAACACTACTCTTGCTTTCAGTAAACAGAATAATCTTATGACTTCACTTGTCTTCATTCCCATTTCTTCTAATTCCACAGATACAAGGTGCTTAATGCCAGTGCCATCCCTGAGGGACAGTTCATCGATAGCAAGAAGGCTTCTGAGAAGCTCCTTGGGTCAATCGATGTGGATCACACCCAGTACAAATTTGGACACACCAAGGTACAAACCCCTCCATTCACTGCATCCCTGGGCTTTGCTCTACCTGACAGTGATGTGCTGCAACCTTCTCTCTCTCAAGGTGTTCTTCAAAGCTGGGTTGCTGGGACTCCTGGAGGAGATGAGGGATGAGAAGCTGGCACAGCTCATCACTCGCACCCAGGCCAGGTGTAGGGGCTTCCTGATGAGGGTGGAGTACAGAAGAATGGTGGAGCGGAGGTACAAATTCCTCTTCTTCAGTTAAAGTCACTCTGCTTGGGGGAAAATGTTGACAACTTGTCAGATTGAGAATATTCATTGTATGTTTTAATTATGCCTCAGGGAGTCCATCTTCTGCATCCAGTACAACGTTCGTGCATTCATGAATGTCAAACACTGGCCATGGATGAAGCTGTTCTTCAAGATCAAGCCCTTGCTGAAGAGTGCAGAGTCTGAGAAGGAGATGGCCAATATGAAGGGGGAGTTTGAGAAAACCAAGGAAGAGCTTGCAAAGTCTGAGGCAAAGCGGAAGGAACTGGAGGAGAAAATGGCATCTCTAATGCAGGAGAAAAATGACCTGCAGCTCCAAGTACAATCTGTAAGTATCATTAGTGTATTTCTTCCAGGCACTCTTACAGCACATAACTCTCATGTCATACAATAAATTGTCTGAAAAAATATTTTAATATGAATAATATAAGGTGAAATTGAGACCACTCAGTGTCAAGATCATAATATGAGGTTCCAGCTTGGGAATGAGTTTTGAAGTGTGTATGCCCATAGGGCTGTTTCTCCATGTGCACAACACAACGTCCGGTGTAGTCACTGGAGATTTAGTATTTATTGCTAACCGAGTCTGTAGAGCAATTCATTCAACAACTTATTCTGGTTTCAATATGTTGCTCAAATAAAAGACCTCTATGCCATTTAAAATTATTCATGTTATGTCACATGTCTTTCTGCAACCACTATTCCAGGAGTACACAAAAACCTTCTGCATTCTGTACCCACCCTATATGTACCTCCTAAATCCATTAGGAGACAAAGAACTGGTCAATATTTAAACATTACCCTGTGTCTTTAGATATTTGTTTCACAGATTCAAAATAAAGTCAGGTTCAAATTGAAACCTCTAATTGCACCAAGATTATATATCAATTTATCTGGTCCAAAGAAAATTAATTCAAAGTCAGTCTTGCCAAGAAAATCTTATATAAAGAAAAAACATCTTTGCACAATTATATACAGAACTTAACTTTCAGAGAAAGTAATCAAAGCTCTTGAGAATAAAAGTATTACTGGATATTATCATCGTATCTATAAGAAAAAAAAGAGGGAATAATTGATGAGAGTAATAAAATTAAACAGAATAAAAACCTACTCTGATTTAAAAGAGGCTGTGCAAAAAATCGCTTCCTAAAAGAAAACAAAAAATAATAATTCCATGTTTCTTTTAGCAGTGGAAAATTTGCGAACAGCTGTAATTAGCAAACAAAAATATGTTTCTCTAACAGGAAGCTGATGCCTTGGCTGATGCTGAGGAAAGGTGTGATCAGCTCATCAAAACCAAAATCCAGCTGGAAGCCAAAATTAAGGAGGTAACTGAAAGGGCTGAAGATGAAGAGGAAATTAATGCTGAGCTGACAGCCAAGAAGAGGAAACTGGAGGATGAATGTTCAGAGCTGAAGAAAGATATTGATGACCTTGAGCTAACACTGGCCAAGGTGGAGAAGGAAAAACATGCCACTGAAAACAAGGTAGGAGGCAGAACCTGTCACTCACACTCCACAAAAGAGCCCTGTGCTATTACAAGACTTCTATATCTATTTCCTTTATTTACACTTGATCTCTTCTTCTCAAAGGTGAAAAACCTGACCGAGGAAATGGCAGCCCTGGATGAGACCATTGCCAAGCTGACAAAAGAGAAGAAAGCCCTCCAAGAGGCTCATCAGCAGACCCTGGATGACCTGCAGGCAGAAGAAGACAAAGTCAATACACTGACCAAAGCCAAGACCAAGCTGGAACAGCAAGTGGATGATGTAAGCACAGAGATCTAGAGCAGGAACAGGACAGGTATGGAGTCTGACCTGGCTGGCAGAGCACTGATGGTCTTGTTGTGTTTAGCTGGAAGGGTCCCTGGAGCAAGAGAAGAAACTGCGCATGGACCTGGAGAGAGCTAAGAGGAAGCTGGAAGGAGACCTGAAGCTGGCCCAGGACAGCATCATGGATTTGGAGAATGACAAGCAGCAGCTGGATGAGAAACTGAAGAAGTAAGTGTGGCTCTGGGGCACCTGAGTGCTGGGCTGGAGCACTTGTCTTGTTTCTTTGAGCTCTAACACAGTTCACTTTGCCCAAAGGAAAGACTTTGAAATCAGCCAGATCCAGAGCAAAATTGAGGATGAACAAGCCCTGGGCATGCAACTTCAGAAGAAGATCAAGGAGCTGCAGGCAAGTCTCTGTTCCTTGGCCTCCCTTGCTCAGGCTCAGCTCAGGCAGGAGGAGGGCATGGGTGTGAAGGGTCCCTCCTGTTCTGCAGGCCCGCACTGAGGAGCTGGAGGAGGAGATTGAGGCAGAGCGAACCTCTCGTGCTAAAGCAGAGAAGCATCGGGCTGACCTGTCCAGGGAGCTGGAGGAGATCAGCGAGCGCCTGGAAGAAGCAGGAGGGGCAACAGCAGCTCAGATTGAGATGAACAAGAAGCGAGAGGCAGAATTCCAGAAGATGCGCCGTGACCTGGAAGAGGCCACGCTGCAGCACGAAGCCACGGCTGCCGCCCTGCGCAAGAAGCACGCGGACAGCACAGCTGAGCTGGGGGAGCAGATCGACAACCTGCAACGCGTGAAGCAGAAGCTGGAGAAGGAGAAGAGTGAGCTGAAGATGGAGATTGATGACTTGGCCAGTAACATGGAGTCTGTCTCCAAGGCCAAGGTACACAAATATTTTATAGGCTCATTTACCCAATGGAATGCAACACGACTTCTTGCACCTGGCCTTCTTTAGAGTGTGGATGCTTAACTCATCACTTTCCATATGTTGAAACACAGGCCAACCTGGAGAAGATGTGTCGCACACTGGAAGATCAGCTGAGTGAGCTTAAGACCAAGGAAGAAGAGCATCAGCGCATGATCAATGACCTCAATGCTCAAAGAGCTCGTCTGCAGACGGAGTCAGGTGAGACACACACATCTGCATGTACAGATCAAAAACGTCTCAGAGTTAATGCAAAAATTACTCTTCTGGGAACATGCTCAGCACTTAACACTTTGTGCCACATACAAAATGCTTGAAATGGGGCTATAATTTTCAGCATGGGCGTCGAACTATCTGCTTTTACATCTCCAAAATGTTTGCAGTATCACCATCAATGGCATTAAAACTGTTGTGTATCTGCAAATTTTCTCAGGTGAATATTCACGCCAGGTGGAGGAGAAGGATGCTTTGGTTTCTCAGCTGTCAAGGGGCAAACAAGCTTTCACCCAACAGATTGAGGAACTCAAGAGGCATTTAGAAGAAGAGATAAAGGTGAGAAGGCTTTTTCCTAAATATGTGAAATCACTAAATCAACAGATTGAAAGAGAGAAAAATAACCACTTAGATAATCGAGTGCAATTTTTCCCATTGTAGCATTGCTTCTCTTTCCATGTGGTCTATCCATTAATTCCTACGCAGATTCACAGATCTTTCTCATCCCAAGTCTTTCTAAGATCTTCTCATTAAGGAGATTCCCCAGGATGTTTCCTTTCATTTTCATACTGCTATTTTTTCCCAAGGCCAAGAGTGCCCTGGCCCACGCCCTGCAGTCCGCTCGCCACGACTGTGACTTGCTCCGGGAACAATATGAGGAGGAGCAGGAGGCCAAGGGGGAGCTGCAGCGCGCCCTGTCCAAGGCCAACAGCGAAGTGGCTCAGTGGAGAACCAAATACGAGACGGACGCGATTCAGCGCACGGAGGAGCTCGAGGAGGCCAAGTACGTGGGGGAAATGGAGAAGGCTGGCAGAGACTAATAATGGAAATTTGAGGATAACTCTGTGACACTGTCAGGAAAAAGTCAGTGTCTTCCCTTGGGTGGGGTCACAAAGAGACAAAATATGACAGAAAGCAGATATGCACTGGGGAAAAGCAAAAAGGTCCAGAAGAGCAGAGAATGCCAGCAGAGAGGCAACTGCTGCAGGATTGCTCCAGAATTCAGACCTGGAAACAGAGTGTCTGTCTGGGAGAATTCTTACACCTCTTTGTGAATGGGGGTCACACAATACCAAGAGGCTAAGTTTGCTCTTGTGAAATACATGCTGCTTCACACTACAGGCTCCCATTTGTTTACTTATGCTTACCACCATACAGGAAGAAGCTGGCACAGCGCCTGCAGGATGCAGAGGAACATGTTGAGGCTGTCAATGCCAAATGTGCCTCCCTGGAAAAGACAAAGCAGAGGCTGCAGAATGAAGTGGAGGACCTGATGATTGATGTGGAGAGATCCAATGCTGCCTGCGCTGCTCTGGATAAGAAGCAGAAGAACTTTGACAAGGTCTGTTGGTCTCCAGCACCAGGACTCCTGGCCAGAGCATGTCCCCGTGATTGCACACCCCTACTCACACCCTGTTTCTCTTCAGATCCTGGCAGAATGGAAGCAGAAGTACGAGGAAACGCAGGCTGAGCTGGAGGCCTCGCAGAAGGAGTCGCGCTCTCTCAGCACGGAGCTGTTCAAGATGAAGAATGCCTATGAGGAGTCCTTGGACCACCTGGAAACAATGAAGCGGGAGAACAAGAACCTGCAGCGTAAGTGCCTGGCCCTCTGCTCCCCACTGGGCTTTCTCACAAGCTTGTCCATCTGCCACACTTAACAGGTCTGGGCCTGCAGGGATGAGAACATGCCTGGCACCTTGATGCACCAGAGCCTTTCTCCATTCTGCTCTGTGCCTGACCATGCCATTGCTCCTTGTTCCCACAGAGGAGATTTCTGACCTCACGGAGCAGATTGCTGAGGGAGGAAAGGCAATCCATGAGCTAGAGAAAGTCAAGAAGCAAATTGAGCAGGAGAAATCTGAAATCCAGGCAGCTCTGGAGGAAGCTGAGGTATGTGACCATAATCACTGGTGTCTGCAGTATATACATGAGGTAATAGGACTAAAAAGGCCTGGGTCCCCCTCTGTTCTGTCTGGGGAGTTATCTGAGATCTCTGGAAATACTTTGTAATTCCCTAGAATGCAAGGAGAGAGTTTATTGATGTTATCAATGTTTGTGTCCACTTGCCCAGGCCTCCCTGGAACATGAGGAGGGGAAGATCCTGCGCCTGCAGCTTGAGCTCAACCAAGTGAAGGCTGAGATTGACAGGAAGATAGCAGAGAAAGATGAGGAGATTGACCAGATGAAGAGAAACCACCTCCGAGTCGTGGACTCCATGCAGAGCACCCTGGATGCTGAGATCAGGAGCAGGAATGAAGCCCTGAGGCTGAAGAAGAAGATGGAGGGAGACCTGAATGAGATGGAGATCCAGCTGAGCCATGCCAATCGCCAGGCTGCAGAGGCCCAGAAGAACCTGAGAAACACCCAGGGAGTGCTCAAGGTATGGCTCAATAAAGATGTGCTAATTTCTGGCTCAGCTAAGATTTTTCCTGTGTTTCAATTCTTTCAGTTGTATATTGATGGGAAAATAGGAAATAGGAAAATAGAGAATACACTCCTCCCAATCTATCATATCTCTCTTTCCCAGGATACCCAGCTACATTTGGATGATGCTGTCAGAGCACAGGATGACCTGAAGGAGCAGGTGGCCATGGTGGAGCGCAGGGCAAACCTGCTGCAGGCTGAAGTTGAGGAGCTCCGGGCAGCCCTGGAGCAGACGGAGCGCTCGAGGAAACTGGCTGAGCAGGAGCTTCTGGATGCAAGTGAGCGTGTGCAGCTCCTCCATACCCAGGTCAGTCTATAAACAGAGTTACTACTTATACTGTTGCTCCATACATGTAAATGAACTGAAGACTGGCTGAACTGTAACAATATTCTGTTATATGCAGCAGCTTTCACAGTTCGTAAGAATAGGTGATAGATAATATTAAGATGGTCTTTTCAGATGTACATACAATATGAATTTTACTAGACTACAGCATAGATACCTTAGTATTAACAAATTCAGAGAAGTGCATAAGATTCTTATTCTTTCACTTGAGTTCAACCCCTTTCTCATTTCCATTTGTGACTTAAAGGCAAATGTAGGCTGACCATGAACAAAGCAAGACTGCACTAACTGTCACTAATGTAATTTAACAATGTGGTTGTAAGTATTTTATAGAACTATCTCACTGTGTTATGGTCACTAGACTTAAAATGGTAAGGAAAGTTTTTTTTTTCATTTTTAAGTCTAAATTCCTTCTTTGTTTTCTGAGAAACTGAGAAAAGACCTCATGGAGTATGCTCACTAAATACTAAAGCACATCATATGTGCAATTAACAGCTACTATAGTAGTTCTCTTAGAATCTAATGTGACCTGATAGCACAATCTATATTAAAAAAACCACTTATGCTGTACTCGATATGACACTGCAAGCTAACAAAAAGAAAATCATCTGCTCTTCAACAGAACACCAGCTTGATCAACACCAAGAAGAAGCTGGAAACAGACATTTCCCAGATCCAGAGTGAAATGGAGGATACCATCCAGGAAGCCCGCAATGCTGAGGAGAAGGCCAAGAAGGCCATCACAGATGTGAGTTGGATGCTCCTGGCATTGCTGATGGTGAATGTAGTCTCCCCCAAATATCTCCAGCCCCAAAATGGCTTTGACCTTTTGCTCTGATCAGGCGGCCATGATGGCAGAAGAGCTGAAGAAGGAGCAGGACACCAGTGCCCACCTGGAGAGGATGAAGAAGAACCTGGACCAGACTGTGAAGGACCTGCAGCACCGTCTGGAGGAGGCTGAGCAGCTGGCACTGAAGGGAGGGAAGAAGCAGATCCAGAAGCTGGAGGCCAGGGTGTGTAGGGCTGGGGGTGTGCATGAATGAGGCTGTCCTTGGAGAGACATTGCCAGGGCAGCTGCAGGGCTGGGCTTGTCCTTGCAGGTGCGGGAGCTGGAAGGGGAGGTTGATGCTGAGCAGAAGCGCAGCGCTGAAGCCGTGAAGGGTGTGCGCAAGTACGAGCGCAGGGTGAAGGAACTGACCTACCAGGTAAGGCAGGAGGTCTCCTGCTCTCACAGGGTTTGCTCACAGACAGTCACATTTTGCACACACCATCCCCAAGGGGAATTGTTAATCCTGCATAATTCAGAACCAAGAATTGTCTCTCTTTCCTGTTTGCCAACCACTCTAGTCTGAAGAAGACAGGAAGAATGTCCTCAGGCTGCAGGACTTGGTGGACAAGCTGCAAATGAAAGTGAAATCCTACAAGAGACAAGCTGAGGAGGCTGTAAGTACCAGTTTGTCCAAAACAGACTTTTTTCTGGCAGAGGTAGAAATCTGTATTAATGTTTTCCTCTGTACAGCTTTTTGAAACCTTGACTGTTTTAATGCAACATTATGATATTTTAATACAATGGCGAATGTGAGAGTAAGACTTGCTGGGTTTGGGAGGAAATATACTTTCCCAACCGTATTTGTTTTGCTGTAAGCCTCATTTCCCCCTCTATTTCTTCCTTTATACCTTGCCCTGGATGTGAGAAGCAGCTGTCAGTCTGTGTATTCAAGACTGTGACATGAACTCTGCCTAGACCATGCTGTGTAAAATGTCTTTTTGCCATTTCAATACTCTTTTCTCTTCTGACACATATAACATCCCGAACAGCTTTTCACCTTGTTTTTGAATCTGCTCTGCTAGCCTAGTTGTGGCATTTGAATTTCTGTTTGCCAGTTTTCAGATAACAAATGTCCACACACTGCCTGTTGTGTTCACAACTCCCTTTTCCTACACAGGAGGAGCTGTCCAATGTCAACCTCTCCAAGTTCCGCAAGATCCAGCACGAGCTGGAGGAAGCCGAGGAGCGGGCTGACATTGCAGAGTCACAGGTCAACAAGCTCCGAGTGAAGAGCCGGGAGATTCATAAGAAGATAGCAGAGGAATAAGGAGGTTCCCAAGGCTAAAAAGTGACCTGAGGCATGCATAAAATGTGAACCTCTGTGTTGCTTTCTTCAGTAATTATCATTTATGTCTAGGTAATAAAAAGAGTAGAGACCTTTGCACATGAACAGCGACTAGCATGCTTTATTTATTTATTTATTCTAGCATTCATTACTTTTGAAGTACATGTACAGAATTCATCTTCACATTTGAAAGTATATCAAACAGCAAAGCATTTTTATATTTGCATTTTTAAAAATACATGAAGAATGGTAACAATTATATGGATTTATTATTCCTCTTGCAATGAGAAGTATGCATTTCTAAGACTACATTCTTTCAAATTATTTTGGTCAATTCTTAGAAAAAAAAGAAATAAAATGATAGGAATAAAGATCCCCGAAGCATTTAGCATACACACACACACACGAACATATATCTATATAAAATTATGTGTATAACTACATATATATCATTTTTGTTAATTGAAAAATGTTACTTATTTGGTTAATATAAAAGTATGGGAAACTCAAATTTCATTCCAAGCACTCACAAGCGGTCAAAGCAACATGGTGAGGAAGTGACATGAAGAGATAGCCTCACTCCCTTTCTCTGAAATAATTTTGTTTCACGCACAGCACAAAATTATATCCATTCACATTCAATTATATCCATATCATTATATCTCACTCATGTAGGATGAGTGAGAAGAATCCACATTTAAAAAACTACAGAAGAAAGAATAGCTAAGACTGAGGACTCTATTAATAATTTCAGTCAAACCTTCCATTGCCTTTCTAGGTTCAACCCTTCTGCTCTGTGCACAACCTGACTTTCCTGTCTGTTTATTGTCATTCTCAACATACTGAGCCCGTTCATTTTCCTAAGAACAGATTAATAGCCCACAATACTGTATTTTGCATTAAGCTGAACTAGACATTCAACATTTACATGTTGATTGGAAACGTAAGGTAAAGTACAACATTCATTGGATAAGGTATCTAATTACTCGTCACACTTTACAGGTGGGTAAGCAAACGAGATGATTTGGGAATACATTCAGTGTTGTCTAAGGGCCTGGTAAATTAGAAGAAAAGATGGATAAGTTCTCCTGTTACTGATAAACTTGTTTTTGCCAAGACACAGAGTGTGAATACTGACTTGGTTGGTATTTTGTGTAAAGCTTTAGCAGCTCTCTCAAACTTGCTGTTTATTTAAAGCAAATCCTAAACATCTTTGGCCATCCCACCAGAACTATCAGTCCTTAGCTGACCTTCATATGTCCCTTTTGAATATCTTTTCTAATCCTTCAGCCAGTCTACAAGTGCTGTAAAACCACTGCTTTAAAATGACAGACATTCTTAATAAAATATAAAAATAACGTTTGAGCTGCAGAAGACAGCTGGAGCAGAAAAGGGACACTACTCCGTCCATTTTAGAAATGACAGTCCAGGACCCATTACAGCTGAGCATCTCTGCGATTTTTGGTGCTCCCTTGAACTCTTTGGGTTCTTGTGGCACACTTTGTACGAGCAGGACTTGTCTCCCCTGTGACTGGTAATGTTAAGCACAGCCCACCTCATGGCCCACCACAGGATGTGTCAGTGTGCTTCTAAATGCCCTGCTCTTCTAAGGGGTCACCAGAGACCTCCATCAACACATTGCTGGTTTTGTACCACCACAAAGGGAGGCAGGGCGAACTAGGGAACTGCACTTCAGCTCTTTCCTGCTCTTCTAGCACATTGCATTTCCCCTCCATCCATCAGGTTTTTTTGCTGTGGCAGAACCCTTGTGTGGACAGACCCTGGCTGGAGATGGGGCACCACAACACACAGGCCACCCACCGCAAAGGCCACCATACAGGTGGAAATGCTAGCGCTAATGCATTTTTATTTCCCCATGGAGCTACTTACCTACATCCACTTCCTTCAGTGCAGAAGCCAGCCGTGGGAGGGGAGCTGTGGCAGACAGGGAGGGATTAGTAGGAGGAGGGAGCTGGTCGGGCACAGCAGGAGAGATGGGAGGCCCCCACCAGGGCCTTGAACCACCCTCTCCCTGGGTGAGGGCCCTGCCAGAGACAGGACAGACACACCCATAAATGCCTGGTTTTAAAGCTCTTTCGATGGTTTATCTATCTGTCTGGGAATTTCAACAGTTCCCTTTCTCTTTTCACTGTTTTTTCACCTTCAGTCACCCCATGCTTTGCCCTGAAATCTCCCAGCCAGCACCTTCCTGAGGTCTGGTTGGGCGTCCAGGCAGGCTGAGGGCCCCACCTGTGTGAGGGCTGAGGGGTGGCCGTGCTGCAGGGCTGCTGCCCACACTGCCGGACACCCACACACTGCCCACGCTGCCCGACACCCACACACTGCCCACGCTGCTGGACACCCACACACTGCCCACACTGCCGGACACCCACACACTGCCCACACTGCCCGACACCCACACACTGCCGGACACCCACACACTGCCCACGCTGCCCGACACCCACACACTGCCCACGCTGCCGGACACCCACAAACTGCCCACACTGCCCGACACCCACACACTGCCCACACTGCCGGCCCTCCTCCAGGGTATTCTCCTTGGATGTGGTGCCCATCCAGACTGGCTGCAACCTCTTTGTCTGGGCACAAGGATGAGGGAGGGGAGCAGGGGTGAGCCTGTCAGGCAATGAGGAAAAATATTGTGGCGTGATGCTTATTTAGTCCTTTTCTCTACTGATGAAGCACCAATGATGGCAGATGGTAAAGTATCAGGGAATCAACAGAGACCCAAACAACTTCTAGAATATAGCTAAAATGGGAAATAATTTATTTTGTTCTCTATATGCATTTTTTTTTTTCCAGGAATGTATCCTCAGTTAGTCTTTATGCCCTTTTAGATTGCAGTAATTTGTTTAGTGAACATCCACAATCAGTGGCAATTGCTTTCCAGCTGGTGTTTATCAGGGATTACAGTTCATCATTTTTTGGCTTCATGGAAAGCTGCATTGTTAGCCCAAACTGAATATACTGTAAAGGTAAAGTACATAAGTTTATAATAAAAAGGATAAAATTTTATCGGCATAGTTTTTGCCATTATGCTCAATAACCGGAGTTTGCTCTTTTTAAGTGCCTTAAACATTTTCTTTTTGAAGAAACCACCACCTTTTAATAGGCCTGAGAGCTGGCTGAAGGGACTGCTCCGGCCTCCCACTTCACTGCAGCCTCACTAGAAGGATTTACAGATTTCTCTGCTCAGACAACTGCTGTCTCCCCTTTCTCAAGCAGCAACACAGCAATTTTAGCTTCAGTAACTGTTGCCAGTGTGAACACACTCAGAATGATCCAAGAGGCAAAATCAGCAGCAATTGGGCACAAGGAGAGAGAAATTTCAGTGAGGGATAGAGGTTCAATACTAGATTTGGGTTTGTTACATGTGTGGGTGAGGTTCAGTTCCAAACTCAAATATCTACTTTTTGTCATCTTCATGCCCCAAAGAATCTGTAGTGAGTGAGCTGAATGTCTGAGCTGCCGTTATAGACAACACTGTTAGAGTCAAGCATATGTTTCAGTTCAGTCTGAGGTAGAAAACTACATCGGGACAACTGAGCCATTTTCCAGTCCCTATGAGCTTGGGCTCCCACACTGGTAGGATATTGACAGGTAATAAAAAGGCAAATAAAAGAAATGAAAAATAGAAGTGAAAACAGATCAAGCAATATGTCACGGTTGTGGAAGTTTTCAATTTAATGTAATTTTGAAAAATCCTTTGAAAAACTACTTCCTTTTGAGTCTTTAAACCTCTATGGATTATTCTTTATCTATTTGAAAAAATCTTGCAAATCAAGGCTTTTATGCAGCTATCAGCTTTATGCCAGTATTACATATGACTATGGGAAAACCATGTTTTTCTTTCCTTTTTTTTTTTCTTTGCAGCCAGTTTTAATCCAGGTCAAAAACTGCCTGAACCATCAAAATAAGACCATATATAGAGTCCTTGAAATACCTGAAACTAACTTTGAATTCCTCACATAATATAATTGCATGAAAGACATGAAAGAAGTGCTGCTTTATATTCTGATGAGAGTTTAGCTGTTAGGGCTAAAGCATAGGCCTCGGGCTTATCTTCAGTGGGAATTTACTCCAAACATGAAACTGTCTGTCAATCTCCTTCCCACACCCAGAATTACAGTGCCATCACAGAGACACGGTCAGCTGAGAGAGGAGGAGGAAGAAATAATTTACTTGTCCAGACCTCTGGGTAGGAGATGCTAAGAGAGAGAGGAGCACAACTGTTGCTGTAATTGGGGAAGCAGTATGCTGTGGGACCCGGTGAAGCTGCTGAGATATGACACTTCAGATTTCCATGTTTGAGGTAGGAACTGTACACACTTTGGAAAGTGAAAACCAATAAAAGAAAAAAAAACCACCCCAAACCCAAAAACACAAACAAAAAACCCAATAATCAAACCAGGAAAAAACACCACACTGAAAAAAAATAGCAGCCCAAAACCAACCAACCAAAACCCCCAACAAATCGCAATCTGTTGCATGGGGAGGAAATTCCTTCTCAGCAAAGCAAATGGTTCCACTGCTCTCTTCACCACTCTGACCCTTGTGAATATAGAACATGTGTCCCTTCCTTAATCTGGGTGGGGAATATCCCAGAGATCAGAACAGTACACTGGCTTTTTACACAAACTATCATGAGGTTCAGATCCCTCTAAAAATAGTTGCCTATCTTCCAGAGCAGCATAGGGTACGACTGATTCTGTTTTAGAGGATGTAAATTTATTAAATCTTTCTTAACAGACTTATCTTGAAAAAGTAATGCTGAATGACTACTCTGTGTTGATACAGCACCTATGTCTCCTGATTCCCATGGGTTGTATGTCTCTAAGTTCAGTACAATGCTTCCGTAGTCCTGTTCATATGATCTTTGAAATCCTTCAGCTCCAAAAACAAGAATTTGATTCCTGTGCCTTTCATCTGGGACTTAACTTGAATGACCTCAGACTTTGAAGCTTTTATCTTTAGGCTAAACTTGTTCTGCTCCTTTATTGCTCCTTGTGTCCATGATGACTTGCAGTTATCCCACTGGAATCACATCTCTATTTACTTCACAGAATCACAAAATCAATTAGCTTGGAAAAGACCTTTGAGATCATTGAGTCCAACCTGACCTAACACCACCTTGTTAACCAGACTATGGCTCTGAGTACCACATCCAGTCTTTTCTTAAACACCTCCAGGGACTTCCTCTTCTTTATTCACATATCCTTCTTTATCACTACATTAAGACTCATTCTTCCCCCCTTCACTAGCTTTGGCTTTGGTCCATTCTAGTACTTAGTCATTCTTATCATCCCCTGATTCTCACTTCTGCAACTTCTCTTTCTTTTCAGATGCTTCCTCCTGCACTGGGATTTTCTTCCTCTAGCAACAACCCTGCTGCTCAGTAGGACCCCTCCTGTTTTTCTACACTGAGGACTCTGAGTGCTTGCAGCAGGCAGGAGCCTGTGCCTTCTCTCCATCCCTGCATGTTTCCTATGAGACACACTGGCTGTTCACTTTTTCTGTGCGAGTCAGCATCCAGTGGATTACAGAACCAGTGTAGCCCCTTTCATCTCCTTTAGCACACCCTCCCACTTCCCCCCCTTCTCACTCTTTCTTGTCAAATTATTTATAGGACATTGATTCACAGACCTGTTATGTCTAATTATATCCATTCACTTCTAATATGAATCGCAATTCTGTTAGGAGTTAAGATTGCCAAAAATGTTTTGACCTAAGAAAGAGGAGGTGGTGGCTACATATGCAGATCAGATCCTATAAAAGTACCCTGGGATCTGTGTGTCTTGTCCTTTCTCAGAAATCTCTAAGGTAAGAGTTTCAGGGCTTGGGACTAGGGAGGTGGGGAATGCAGGGAAACTGGCCCTGCATTCCGCAAGTTCCAGTGCATTCCTGTGGATGCTCACATTCATTCAGTGGGGGTCTGCCAGTGTCAGCTGGGATTTTCAGTCTGCTTTCAAACCATCCATGTGTTTTCAGTCTATAAATGTGGTCTGAAGTGCAGCAATAAGAAGTTACTAATTCTGTTTTTTTAATACTGTCCATCTTCCAATCTACAACGCTTTGTCTCACAAAAGGTAAGATCTTGATTTATTCACTTTTTAGGGATAGGTAGAGTTGCTGTAAGGCAGGTCTTCTATGCAGGAATGCTGGAAATCCTGGTGTTTATTATATTTGTGTCCATTGTATAAATAGAGTACAAGAATTGGGCTGGATTGTTGATATTGTTGTCACAAGATTCTTAAAGAGCATGATCTTACAAGTACTGATCACTGCAGCATTGCTTGCACTCTCCCCAGGAATCTCCAGTAGAGACCAGTGCCTGGAGAAACAGACCTGACGGGAAAAAAAATCAGAAAGTATTTTCCAATTATTTGGAGTGGTTTTCTTGCATTTATCTCAAAGATCAAGGGTGACTGGCACTGACTGTGAAGCAACAGGAAAAGAAATACATATTTAAATAAAGTTAGTATGTTCTTTTTTCATATGGAGCCCTGAGGAATGTGATGAGAATTTTGTGTATCAAAACATCAAAGTGCTAAAAGCAAGCATTTCTGTCTGAGCTTCCTGATAGGCTTGTTTTTGCCTCTGAAAATTTTGCACAATTAGGACAAAATTATATAAGCAAATATTTCTAATGTCAGGAGACTGAATAAAGGATGATACCTACTTGGATAACTGGAAAAAGAGAGGTGGAACTGCAACTAAATTCAGTTTTAAATAAACTCTTCACATTTACTTCCTACATTAATTTATATTAATTTTGTCAGTTATTGTCACTATGCTATATCCCTCAAAATTATAAAATGTCAACAAGCAATCATGTAAGGAATATAACCAGCATGCTTTGAATCAGTGAAGGAGAGTTAGCATAGCATTGATTTCAGGAAATGTCAAACAAAACAATCAAAAGAAAATAGTTTAATACATTTAAAAGTCAGTCTACCAACACATTACATACATATATTAATATACACTAACCTACTATGCATATTATACTTTTAATAGTATCATAAGGATTTATTGTGATAACAGCATCCAGTGTCTATAAAACAACACAATATACAATAGAGATGTAATGTATATAATATAAACTAATATACTATAATACATAATAACATAATATATGCTGACATAGTGTATACTAAGATACATAATATGGTAATGTTGTTCCTCCTAGGAATAGTTTGCGTTATTCCTGTTAAGAGTGTTGTGAGAAAATGTGAGATAATATAAGCAATGTTAAAATTGCTGGTGAAAACCTGGGACCATTTTTCAACCTTTTGTGTTTATTTTGTGGAATGGTCTTATTTGAGTTATAACATATTAATCAAGTGGAAAAACATGTTGTTAGTGACAAAACCAGTCAGGAAATTGCACCCATTCATTTGAATTGATAACATCAATTTGTGCTGTGAAGTGTCTTTGCCTAAGAAGGCGAAGTAATTTTTTTTGTCTTAAAAATATTGTTCCTAATATCTAATCTAAACTATTTCAACTGTGAGCCATTCCCCTTTGTTCTGTTGCTCCAGGCCCGTGTCTGAAGTTCCCCATAAGTCTCTTGGAACTCCTTTAGGTAATGAAAGGTTCCTGGAAGGTCTCCTTGGAGTCTTCTCTTCTCCGGACTGAACTACCCCAGCTCTCCCAGCCTATTTCCAGAGCAGAGAGGCTTCATCCCTTGGACCATCTCGATGGCCTCCTCTGGACTTACTCCAACAGCTTCATGTCCTTCCTGTGCTGGGACCCCAAATACAAAAAGACAGAAAGGGTTCTTCTGTAAATGCAATTGTATACTAGGACTAAAGATCTGACCACAGAAAAAATAGTAATAAAAAATAAAAAAACATTGCAGAACAGAACTCTGAATTAGCAGGGGAAAAAAAGGCAGTTCAGTTGATACCTAGAGAAGAGCAATCTAATGTGCTATAGGAGTGTTTCTTCCATCACACAGTATTTTAATATGTTCTCTACTCTCACAGATACTTGCTGCATTACGTGTAATAAGCAGCAGCCATGTCTACAGACGCTGAGATGGCCATCTTC
>VZTN01013614.1:83641-116686 GCA_013400515.1 Erpornis zantholeuca | reverse complement strand
TAAAACCTAAGGCATCAACCCCAAACTGGACTCTGCTATGAATCCTACCACTAAGCAGAGCTTTACCTCTCAAATAGTCACACACACAGACTTCGAATGCAATATGGCCTGGCTAGCACAGTAAGGACAAGAAATTTGGGAACAGAAAGCTCACGATTTAGCTTAACTATTCCTAACATCAAAGCAAATTGGTTTTTGAAATAGAATTCTCCAGTAGTGTTTTAATGTGACGTTTTCAACATTATGTATAATTTTAANGGGGTAAATGATTTTTCTGTGGTTCAGGATGACTGTGAGAAAACTCTGGGGGGATTTGAATTTTCTTTGTGTGATTAAGAAAAGTAACTAAGCAATTCCACTGGCAACAGTGATTGTGGGACACTTCACTTGAAACTAATCTCAGGCTGGAACTTATTGGATCTTTTCAACAGAGAATGGGAGATTAGGCGAAACAGCTTCTTTAAATTGCTTGCCTTTTTACATTTTCCAAACGATGCTCTTATTACTGCCTCCAGCTAGTCAGCTTCCTGAGATGTGCACGGGCTTCATGGAGGTCAAAGTAGTTTAAAAGGAAGAAATCATTTTAACAAGAAAGTCTGAGTATATAATTTAACTTGAATTAAAAACAGTGTTCTGGAGTGCAGAAGTGTTGGCCCTTCCTGTCTGAAATGAACAGCACTGTGGCTGACAGGACATTTTGAGTTATCCCATGGCAACACTAATTCATTTGGGATGCCCCATTTTCACTGGCATAACGTGGTCATAAGAAATTCATCTGGTATCAGTGTGCAGGGCACAGAGACTCTCATGTCCCTA
Organism: Erpornis zantholeuca; assembly: GCA_013400515.1. Lineage (NCBI taxonomy): Eukaryota > Metazoa > Chordata > Aves > Passeriformes > Timaliidae > Erpornis > Erpornis zantholeuca. Next base: position 115,870 of record VZTN01013614.1, on the reverse strand, counting down.
CCTCCCACCTCACCACCCCAACTAAGGTATTTGTAGAGGTACCAGCTTCTTAAACAAAGCTCAGCCTCTGACAACCTGCATCTTGTATATACATGCTTTTACCTATGGGTAATAATCACGAGATTGTGTATTGTTGGTGTGCTTGTCTATTATGCAAGAAAGAAGTGCAAAACATCTTTCTTCCTCTTAGCCTGACCTTTTCTTTCACCAGTGAAGCACAAGAAAACCACCTTTTAATGTTTCATGGACTGTTAGAGACACAGTACGACTGAAGAACTAATACTGCAGTTACTGGATACAAAATGAATGCTTAATGCTCTAAATGTTTCCTAGCTCTTGTAATTTTCACAAAAGAGCAGAGAATAAAGACAATTCTGAGATGGTAGGATTTATGGATCTTCGATGTACAAATATTAATTTGTTAGATTACTATTTAGGAAGGCTTTATAATAGCTTGTAACATTTTATTTGATAATCTGAGCCACCTAGATTTGGATAAAATGACTTTACTTATGTCTATGAATGCTGTCAGTGTTTTAAAAAAAAGTCTTCTCTTGTCTCTGCTGCCTGTACTCTTCTAGCCTTTTTTGTATGTGCTCATCATAGGAACAAGCTGAAAAATGTGGATAGGTGAGGTGAAAATCTTGAGTCACAAATTGACATCAGTAGTTACAGATCACTTCCAGTGATGTTTCTAGGCCTTCTGACTTATTAATAAACCTTTGAAGAACCCATGATTAGTTACTAAATCAGCTCATTGTTGCTTCAAATTTTTTCATCATATTCTTGCACTCAAAAGCAACAACAAAAATCCCTAAAATCAAATTAGATCAACAAAGCTCATAAAGCTCAGGTGACAGTAACTGGTGACTGGGAAATACAGACCATTTTGACTGGGCACTAGTGAAGTCAGTAAAATGCATAAGGCCAGTCATGACAAAAGCTTTGGTGTTTAGCTGTGATTTTTTATTATTTTACATAGAGGATCCTGGAAGCAGCAAATGGTTCTCTCAAGGATTCAGTGTAGAATGAACTTCCTTCAAATAATGTAGGTCCAGGGGCTTGAGGGTAGAGTATAAGAGATGTAAAGGAGGCCATTCTTCTTGAGTTCTGATATATTTAAAGTAAGCAAACAAACAAAAGCCCCAAGGAGGTGATGGGATTAAATCTCAAACTTCACATTGTTCTGTATTTGGTGAAGCAGCCAGGAGAAGAATGAGGTTTTTTCCCAACAGAACTTCGACATTTTTGCTCATTTATTTTATCACCATGCTCTTAAACAGGTTTATGACTGTATGGATATGAGATCAGGACAGACCCCTCTGAGGAGTCCTTTGCAGGGGGGGCCTAGAGGTTAGGAAAGGAAACACTTAATGGAATCCCAAACAGCTTTTTCCTGTTTTCTCTCTGTCACTTAAACATAACGAACAGGGATAAATAAAGTAATAAAGCTGTCTGCAACCACAGCTGTATGGTTCCTATTCCCATAGGCTCAGCAACATCAATCAAAAGTGAATTAGAGAGACATGTTTTACTTCTGTTGTATATCAAAGAGCTGCTCAGGCGTTACCAAATGTTAATTCATTTTAGCAACTTGAAATGAGACAAAAATCTGGAAACAGTGTGTCTGAAGACTCTGCTGTGTCATGGCTTTGTGTCCCGTGTCCTCCCTTTCTTTGTATGGAGTAACAAGGACATGCTGAATGTGGTTTCCATGCACAGTGAATTACACTGTGTCCTCCTTTACTGCTCATCCTGTTAGTGTTATTTTACTGACTGCTGATGCTTGGCTGGCTGCCATCTGACATTTTCTACTCTTAAACTCAAAACTCAGGCTTTCCCTCGTGACATGCACAAACTCTTCTGGAGCCAACAAACCCTAGTACAGGGCTTACAAACCCTTCTGATTTAGCAAGGAAACAATTCTTTTTATGTACAATGAATTCTAGCAGGGAAGATTTTGTGATGAGAAAATGAAAAAGCTGAAATGACATTACAAGACTTCCATTGGATTTACATAAAAATTGAAACTGGTAGGAGATAAGAAACTACTTCACACTACTTACTTTTTTTTTTTTTTCTTTTTTAATTTTTAAGTTCTTATAAAGTTATATCCTCTATGAAAATGCTGATCAAGCAAATTCTGGGGGCTAAAAAAATATAGCTGAGTCCTTTAAAATGTGTAAATTTAATATAAAGATTTTCAGCCTAGTTTTACATGTTGTGATGTAAGACAGCAAGGAAGTGTTAGCGCACAATCAGGTTTCCTGTCATCATTCTTAGCGTGTCAAGGAAGATCTGTCACAGCCCAGACTAAAAGAAACCAGTGGAAACAACCTCGGTGCCAAACCTGGGGTAAAGGTTTTTAAGAACTGTTTTACAAAGGAGAAAGCTGATTAGATAGTAGTGGAACTGCACATTCATGTCATGAAACGATCAGAGTTTTCTTTTTCATGGTTCTGTTCTGTTTCCTCTAACGAGAGCAGCACCCAGTGGCTGAAAAATACCAGCTCTGGAAAAGGAGCAGAGTCTGAGTGTTTGGTGAGCAACAGAGAGACACTTTCTGATCATGCACTGCATAATTCCATAGCAATGACTGCACAATTACGATGACTCAGTTAAATGCTACAGTAATTTGCATAATATTTTCTGCTGAAGTACCTTAAATACAATTTGATTGCAAACAGCAAAATAAGTGTCATGGAATCTTCAGCTCAAAGTCTCAAACCGAGTGGGAACAGACCTGCTGCAGCTGGGAAGCACTTTGAAGTCTGTGAAACTAAAAAGTGAAAAAAACGTTGCAGATGCTCAGCAGGACGTTTAACACAGTTTAAGATTTATAACTATTCTATGTAGGAAAAATAGGGGGATTTGATGTTTAAATGTTAAATATTACTTATGCAACAGCTATGATTCTAGTTAGAGACTAGTATTCACTTCAGTTCTGGAGTAATTTTTTTCTCTCATTCAATGACATTAAAATCCAGGGGTTTGTCTGTCTGTCTGGATATTATCCTTCTTTGCACTGAAGAGAAATGTTTTGTGAGCTGTTGCACATCATTTCTGCTCTGGGATTCAGTCACTGTGTATCTCTCCCAAACTTGGGATGAATTTGGATAGTTATACTGGGGGAAGAGCTAGAAAATGTCATTCGTATCCTGTTCCTCTATTTTCTGCTTTTATCTTATATGGCAGAGCTTTTACACTGCTTAAGGTTGTAGAGAGCCCTGTAGATTTTAGTGTAACAACTTGCAAAAGCAAAAAACAAGACCATTGTAGTCTGTTTGGAAGCTTCTAGCACTTCAGCAGGATACAGGGCTAAGAATATACTTTTTCTTTTTTTTTTTTCAAAAAAAATAACCCAAAAAACCCCAAACAAACCCTCAGAAAAATATTCTGAACTCTTAAAAACTGGCATTGACTATCACAATGGCAGTTGATGAGTTGTGAAAGTTGAGCTTCATTTAAATGTTAAAGCTGGAACTGAGGCATTTTGCTCTCAATCCTTTCCAGTTGTATATGCATGAACATAGGTGTGAGCAATTTTGAAAATCTGGACACTTGTGAAAAACTAGAATCAAGACAGGATTTGAAGGCTGCATTAAATGGCTCTCTGAGATTAATTTTCTAAGGAAGGACTACTAAAAAGGAAAAAATGACCATGTCTGAATCTACAAATCTATTTCCCTCTGGAGCCCAAGTGATTTGTCAAAGGCTCTTTGACATTGGCTCTGTGGTTCTCAAGATTTGCCCAATTACAATTTTGTGCAGAGTAAAGCAGTAACTGCTTATTTACAACTCTTTTGGAGGGAATTTACATTTTGAATAGTGGAACGATAGCTCTTGATCTACATTTAATTAACACTGACATTGCTTACATTTATTCAAATGAAGCTAAACACAAGATGTGTAATTTTTATGCCAATTATTCTGGTCAAGTGAGGTTAGTGAATGAAAGACTCTAACTCATAAAGGAATGGGTGTTTGTTTATTTGTAAAAGAAAAAGCTTCACACTATTCCAGCCCCTTTGTATTTGTAGTACAATACTGATTACAAACACAGAGCTCTAACAATAGTTGACTTTTACATATCTGGGATCTTGGGGGAATCAGGGATAAGGCAACAAACCTGTCTTAAAAATTAATTGGAGCAGGTTTTTTGATGGCTGGTGGCTAGCCAGCTTTGTATTCCTGGGAATATGGAACAGGTGAAGTTGTCCATTTTGACTGTAAGAAGATAAAAACAAAAGAACATGGAACAGTGGGAGAGGCTTGGATGTTCAGAGTGCCTGTGTCAGTGTTTTGTCATGAGACATTGCCTCAGATTTAGCTGTTGAGAATCTCTGCCCACAGGAATTGCTTAGAATCTGAAATTTGGAGACTCATCATCCATGGGAAAGCAAAGGACTCCGCATTCTGGATATTTGGGGTTGGAGTCTAATAAATCTGGCCTGTGCTGTTTGTCAAATTCTAGACATATGTAAACAAAGAGAACTGGTCCTGCTGTTGTTACAAGAATTGGTAGAGAAATCCATCTCTGTGGGGGTGGGACCCAAGCCCATAAATGGGAAGTCCTGTCAGTAATATTTTACATATTATCTGTGCACAGTTTGGTCTCTTCAGTCTATACAGGAAGCAGGAGCATTTATCTTTGGGGCTTTGATTCTTAATTGAGGAATGTTCATTTTGTTTAAGTTGGACTTCTCTTCCACACCTGCATTAAAACAATACTTCTGGCTTTTGAGGCTTAGAAGGTGCATTGGGCACCTAAAATAATTGCCTCCACAGCCTTGCTATAGTTCAGAGACAAAATTAGAAAATACAAAATCTTAAATAAAAAATAAAATAAAAATCTCTATTCCTTGCACACCACCTGCTGCTCAGTATCCAGCAACACAAACGTGCTCTGAAACGTTACCCTGCTGGAAGTGGTGCTGCTAAGTGAGCAAATGAGCCACTGGCTGTGTGCTGGAGCTGGCTGCACCGAGCAGTGTTTGCCAACTGACTCCACTGGGAGAAGCTGTGCTTTGGGCTCAAGTACTAAATGTCAGAAGATTTCAGCTTTGCAGTGGAAGACGCCTTCCTGATCCTCTTTCTGCTGTCTGCTCCGGCTCAAAACTTGAAAAGGGTCTGAGTAGCCCTGAGGGAGGATAAGCAAAAGTCAGGAGAAGAAGTGTAATAATGGTTGTGTTTGCATGGAGTTTAAAGGCTGCACAGCTGCACGAAGGGAGGATAGTTGGAGGCTTTGCTGGTCTGTGTGTGCCAGTTTGGTTGAACAAATGTCCTGCAAATAAATGAGAAACCCTAGAAAGCCTTTGCTAAACCTGGCCCTCCTGTGAACTCTCCTGGTAGCTGCTCAGAGCATAACTATCACTGTCTGTGCAGCTGATGGGGCTTGGCTGGTAATCCATGGATTCCTACTGGAAAGGAAACAGGGCAAATATTGGCATCTGGAAGCAATAATTGAATTTTGAGTTATCAGCAGTGAATTTCACTTTGATTAAATAATTTCTGTATTTAAGCAGCTTGTGCTGTATAATTTTGATCCTGCATAACTAACACAGTTTTAGAAAAATACTATACATGAGGTATGGCCAGTAATGTAACACTTCACTCCTCTTAGTGTCATTAAACTGTGGAATTATATGCAACATTGATTTGGAATTTGATTTGAAATTTCAGATAATTACAGTGGTCAAATTTCTTACTCAACTACATTAATTTCAATTAGTTTTGAATTTTGAGGCAGTGCTCTTGCTATGCAGTGTAGCTGCTGTGCCCCTTCATTTTCAGTAGCTGCATATAGGTTTCCTGGCAGTTTTAACATCTGGAGGGTGGTTAAAAAACTAAAAAGCAATACTTTTCTTTTGTTCTCTATACTGATTGTGCTCCACCGTGCCTTTGTCTGATTTTACGCTTGTGGCAGGTATCTCTAGCTAATCATACCATACACAAAAATGAGAGGAGGAAGGCATGTTTTAGTTGTAGCACACTGGCACTAGTGAGAGTGCTCATTTAGTATTGCTGTGATAGCCTTCATGAATAATTACATGCCATAATTCGTTTTAGTACTTTTATCAGAAAACAAACTGAAACCTCAAAGTACATCCTGTGTCTTTCATTAAAGTTGTTGCAAGTGCTTGCCAGATCTAACATCTCTACATCTGCAGAAAGGATATAAATTGTAGCTGAAAGACAAAGAGATAACCTTTATAGAAGGCAAAATGCAAGGTGCTAAAGTCATATTGGTACCAGTTATTTTTAAATAACCATAACCATACACTTTAACTTCTATATGATAGTATTTTCATTAACATTTTCATACTTTTCTGCACCCAAACACTTAGAGAACCTACTGGGGGAAAAAAGGACCCACTCTTCCAGTGTTTAAGTATTAACATTTTGAGAACCATTACAATCCTAAAGAAAAACCTATATTTTTATATGTATACTAGCACAATCCCAGAAGTGTTTTCTCTATATTTCATTTGATAATCTTTAAATATATTTTCTCCTTGACTTGGCCACCCTTTAGGGTGACTGACTCAGTGTTTTGGGGTGTCAGGAATATGTCTCAGAAATTGTGGGGGAAAGTCTCTTATGTAATGCATGCACAGTGCCTTTAACAGTACTGTCACTTTTTAATAGAATTGAAAGTGTCTGTATAAACTGGAGCCTTGCTGCCATGTTTACAGGTAGGTCTTAGCAAGGCATAATCTATTATCTCTTCAAGTGAAGTAAATTTTGTTTGTTTGTTTCAGTTCCTGTTTTCTCCCACACCTGGAGAAGACAACTCAGCTATAATTTAAGGAGAAAAAACCTCTGATATAATTATTGGAAAATCATCTTTTGTTCATTTTAACTGTAATCGCTCTGTTGAGGAAAGAAAAGTGACTAATCTAAGTAAAAGGCTGCTTAAGAATGAAGCAATACAAAAGCTCATCAACAACACAATTTAACAATAGACCCCAGGGCAATTTCCAGGCTATTAGAACTGCCTGTGGAGACTGCAGAGCCGCAGTAGCTAGAAAAACATTTTTCACAGTTTGATGTGAAATCTTGTGTTTTTCTGGCCTCCCTTCTTGCTTTAAGGACATACCGTGTAGTTATTAAAAGGCAATAAACAGTATATTTAGTGTGAATTTTAAAACTAAACATATATAGTAGCAACACTAACAATCAAATAGTAATGCTGCTAAAGTGAGTTTGTTTCTCTAAGTTCATTTTTAGTGCATATTTGAATTTTAAACATGAATAGAACTGAGTTGAAGAAGGCTAAGATGAAAAAAAATGCTTATTACATGTTAGGGTCTTACTATGATTTAAAATTTTTGCAGACTGAAACAGTATTTAAGAACGAAAATCCCCAAAAACTGAACATACACCTGACCAACTGAGGCACTAACCTGAGATTGTACAATGATGACAAGACAACAGTAACACACTGCTACTTACTATGAAGAAAGCCATTCTAGTTCCTTTTATGAAATGAAGCAAACCGAGATTCATTTTTTCTCATGCATTCAAAAAAATTGAGTTATGGTTAGGCATCCTAAACACAGTTTTTTGGGATTTTTGTTAATTTTTTTACCAGCACACAAAGAAGGTAATCAGATTTGATATGTGCTATGTTTAAAAATTGGCAAAGTGAGATTGGATTTCATGGTATTAAATTCTTTTGAAGGTCTGTAGTGGAAATCAGTAGCATTCTTGTGACTAAATATAAAAAGTCCCTGGATTGTTGCAGCTTGTGTAACATGGTAGCACTGATGGAAAAACTGTTTTATCACTGTGTTGAGTGGGGTTATCAGCCTACAGTATCTGCAATCAGCAGAATTTTAAGGCAGCGCTGCCTACCTAAATTAGAGCAGAAATGAAATAAAGAATGTTCAACTGTATTTGTCTTACTGACTGATAAGAGTTGTCTTTTTTCCATGAGCATGAATTACAGTGAGACCTTGCACAGAGGAGTCAGCATGAGACAGCAGTAGAGATTTGCTGGTTTTCATTCTCCTTAGTTCTTGGATAGTTCTCAGAAAAACCCTGAAACAGTAGAAATGCAATGTACTAACTCCGTGTGCCAGTAAAACCCCTGGCTGTGAATTTGTTGATGACACTGTCTCGTGCAGGTGCTTAGAACTGAAATGTTGCAATGCGTGCACAGTCACAGCTCTCTATTTGTGCTGTGTAATTTTGTCTGAATGCCCCAAGAACGCACAACTCTGTATATTCTGACCTCTGCTTTGATTTTCCTTATCAGATGAGTTCTGCTTTCAGTTTAGAGAAAAAGTAAGTTTTAAAATATCCTGCACCCTCAGAAACCTACAAGAAGGTTGTCCTTGTGTTTCCTGAGCAGAGTGACAATTTTATGTAGGTTTGGCATGTAGAGAGTTAGGACAGCCTTACAACTTGCAGTTTTAACACGTCTATCTTAGGATGCCTTCAAAAACCTGTTTGAGGGAGTAGCTACCAGCACTTGAATTGGTTCCCTTCAGGTTATCTCAGATCAGTTGAAAACTCTGTCTGCACTTGCTACTTCTGTGTCTCCTTTGTCCCCACATCTCCCTGAAGCTTTTAGCATAGAAAAATCTTATTAATGCCTTTTTTGTATTCATAATCTCCTGTCATGTTTCAGTACTCATAATGCGCTAATACCAAAATAATGCAAGATCTTTACCCTCACAAAATCTCTCACATTTTTTGTGTCCTTTCATTAGTGCTGTTTTGGGAATATTGAAGTGTGGCAAAACATACACGAAAAACAGTGAAAATGCTTTAATAGGTATTGTCAGAAAGGGAGAGACACTTGAAGAATAGCAGCACACCTAATCAAGAATACACTCTTCAGAACAGGACACCTGTGTTCTCTGGAGTGGTGATTGAATGGGAGAAAGTATCTTTGAATTTTCTAAATTCTTGCATTGCTGGGTGCTCTCTACCACTCACTGCCACAGCAGTGAATTTCCAGCCACTTCAGTCTGCCACCCCTTCTAACCCAGCCTATTTCTGCATCTTTGTGGATGGCTGCAGGACTCTGGGTGAACAGGCAGCAGTGCTGGACACCAACCTCTGTAATCACACTCTGCACACATGAAGAGACTGGACTACCTTCAGAAAAAAAGGGTTTAACCAGAGCCCTTTATACAAAAAGCAGAGAATAATTGACAGCTTGCCAGGCTGAATGTGTTCACTACATTAAGATACTTGGTTCTACAGTTCTCAGCTTCTGATAAGCCTCTACAAAAGAATTGAAGATTAAGGCTAAAAATCAAAAGCATGCACAGTAAATTTCTGTAGGTCAAACAAAAAGGACAATTCAAAACGCTAAAAATATCTTGAAGGAATAGTACATCAACTTACTTAAGCAGAATAAAAAAAAAACCCAAACTGATATCTGTGATAGCAACTGCAATTAGCAGAAAAAGAAAAACAAGAGCTATTTTGACTAGAATAAAAATATTTCAAACTGCTGCAAAAAAATCTCAGTGTGAGATGGAAGGCTCACATCCAATTCATGTGTATTATTAGCAGATATGGTTCATTAGGCTGCCAGTGGGAATTGTATCAGAGAAACTCATTGGACTCTGTAAAATCTGTGGATAACGGGAAAGAACAGAATCAGATGGTAGAGTTTGAAAAATTATAGGAGAAGCAAACAATTTTATTACAGCTTTTACAATATCAGCATTTATAAAGCACCGTTTGTAAGTAATGCTTTTGAAAGGAAAATAAATTTCTTCAAGTCCGAAAGTCTTCCTGTTGTTTTCATAAGTAAGGAAAAATAAAGAAAAGCATGAGTCAGGATATCAAGGATTTGATGATTTCATAGCAAAATCTGCTACTCTGCTCAGCTCTGTGGCTTGTACACCAATAACACCATTATTAGGGAAAGCAGATTAGAGAGGCTGTTACAGACGTGGGTTACACAGAGTGATAACTTCACTGAGACACCTTGTTAGAGACATTTAGACATTTTATGAAGATTAACTGAGTAAGAGCTTTTACAGGTGGTACTTTCTGTATTAGAATAGAAAACCTGATGTTAAAGGCTGTAATTCATATAACTGCTTCGGGTGTCTATAATGTAGATGTCTGCAGCCAAGCCTGCTCTCTAAGCTGTCTTTACAATCTGTAGTTCCATGGTTTCAGGCATTTCATCTCAGGGTGGGATAAATCTCAGGTTGCTGGTTTTCTCCTTCAGTTGTTAAGGAAGTATGGATAAACATTAAATAGATATTTTCTGCTAACTGTAAAGAACAAGGTAGCTGCTTTGCCTCCTAAAATAAATTACCAGGTAACATAGAAGGAATCTCTAATGTTGCATTTAGAAAAAATAAACCTTTTAAGGATACTTAATATGATCATGGTCACCATACTCCTTCCATAGACTAATAGAAAAGAGTACTTCCCAGCACAACAGTTTTTGTTATCCAAAATGCTGTTGTTTTCCTTTAAAGAACACAGAAACAGAACATGGTTTCAGTCTTCACTGACACAATGATAGACAATAGTAGACATAGATTGGGGGGCTGAAATAGAAGGCACCTTTCTTACACTTTTATTTCTTTAAATTGGAAAATGGGTCTGAGGAAAATGGGTATATAAAGCAGTTTTAGGACATCTCTCATAGTAAATCCTTCTACTCTATGATGTAAATTCCTTGGATCTACAGGTTTTATAGAAGTCTCTGATATCACACAGATACCATATTTTTATTACATTGAGTTATGAAACATTTATAATAATTTTGATAGTGTTTAGTTTCACCATATAAAACCTGTATTGTGACCAAAATCACACTCTTTTTTTAAAATATCTCACTTTTAATTTCATATAACTGTTATTTTTTCTTCAGACTTTTGGTTTAGGTTTCTGGATAACTTTGAAATTTATATCATTTCCTCCACTAAACAGGGCGAAGTTTTTTCACAGGCCACATACAGTTAAGTCACAGAAGACATTTCTCTTGAGTTTTTGAAGGTATATCTCAGTTCCATGTTGTTGCAAACACATTCAGATGGCTGTGATGTACTTCTTGTTGCTACACCTCTTCATCTAGAAATAATATATTTACTTTCTTATGTTCCCTGTGCATTTGTCAAGTTAGAATGGAATAGTTTAGGGTTGGGAGGGACCTTTAAAGCCCTTCCAGTCCAACTCTTTTGGAATGAGTAGGGACATCTTAAATTAGATCAGGTTGCTCATAACTCCACCCAACCTGACATTGAATGTTTCGAGGCATCTACCACCTCCCTGGACAAACTGTGCCAGTGTTTTACAATCCTCATTATTTAAAAAAAATCTTGCTTGCATTTAGTTTAATACCATTGCCCCATATCCTATTGCAACAGATAATGCTAAAATGTCTGTTCCCATCATTTTTACAGGCCCCCTTCAAGTCCTGCAAGACCATGAAAGAGTTTCTTCCTGAAGCCTTCTCTTCTCCAGGCCCCATTTTCCTTAACTTTTCCCCATAAGAGAGGTGTTCCATCCCTCTGAACTTTTTCTGACCTGTTGTGGACCATTTCCAACAGGCACATGCCTTCTTTGTGCTGAGAAGCCAGGAGATGCATGCAGTGCTCCAGGTGCTTTACAGGAGCTGCAAAACAAAATCCTTTGTAGAACTAGATGGGGTTGTTTTTGTGCTAATGTCAGCCAATATTAAGCATATTTTAGCACAATAACCACATAAAAGGGCCTTTGTGTTAGTTATTACACAGGAACTTTTTGTCAAATGTACTTATTCATACACAGTCTTTGCCTTTGCTAAATGCTGCTGTTGGTAAGTACTCCTTCCATTTGGTAGCAGTTATTGACTGACTAACAAATTATGAAAAATTACATGTACTTTGAATGATGAGTAGGTCTGCATACAGAGCTGCATCGATAGTCTGTTTTCCCCCTTCTCATCCTTGACAAAACAAAATGTCAATAGGAAGATGTGCAAAAGCCAAATTTTGTTCCATGGAAAAGTAGCTATAAATCCATTTCCCCTCTGCCTCCCCCTTTTCTGTTTTTCTGAATTGAACTGGCAGGGGAGAATTTTTATAGATTAAAAAGTGATTTGTCATCTTGAAATGTACCTTCAAGCTATAAAGAAAATTACTATGGGATGATGTAATGGAGATCTGAAAAGATGAGAACAAACTCAAGAAGATGGTCAGTGATAATTGGGATGCCCAAAATAAAGCATTCTGAGCCAAAGGTGATGAGTTCTTTATAGCATTGGCATTAAATCTCTAGAATTTACTGTCTATGCTCTACATAGTTTCAAAGGCAGATTGGACAAGTTCAGGAGGAAAAAATCTATAGATTTTATGGATTACTAAGTACTCAGAAACTACAATTAGTTAAGGATTTGCATAATATGGCCTTTAAATAGCTAAATTCAATCCCACAACCTGTGTCACTGATGGACTATTAAATAATTTTGATCTCATAAAGACCTGTAAAGGTTTTTTTGCCATGGGAGGACATGAAGTGGAAATATGCCTCTGCCTGTTTATTGAAACTGTAGGAATATCAGAATCCAGGATTGTGTTGGGGCAAAACAGGTGTCAGGTCAAGCTAGTGTGCAAGTTCAAAGAACTCAGTCGTCAGTGAAGACAGACAGCTTAAGCTTTTGTTTAAACTGTTCTGGAATGATCAATGGGCACAACACACACAGGTGATATAACTGGTAAATATTTGCTCTCATTTGGAGTCCTTATTTTACCTTGCTGACCCAAGATAATTAGTTAGCTTGCCAAAAAAAAAAAAAAAAAAGAAATGTTCTTTTTATTTAATTATTTACTTCTCAAAACAGTTTGGCACTTGGACATTTGTACATCAGCTATTTGTTTTTTATGGACAATTCTTTTACTTTCTGAAAGGCTAAACTTGCACTTTGACAACAAACAAAGGCCATGAAAATCAAAACAAACAGATGTGAAGGCATGTAGATTGGTGTTTTCTTGAGATGAGACTGACAGAACTCATAACTCTGTTCATTTCAACAGGTACTAAATGTAAAGTTAAAATCAGGTTTTAAGGTTAATATTACCTTGTTATTTATCTTCATAGTGGATTGGTCACAAAAATCGCTCTTCCCTTGAAAACTTAAATGCTTTGTATTTACCTGCTACTCCCTCTCTTTTACCTGCAATACAGCAATCTGTATGTATTGTTTGTTTTCTGTTCTATTTCTAAAAGGAAAGTGGTGTCCCTCTGATACTTAGTGGCATATATTGTTTGAAGAATTGTTACTATTTTGTAAAATAGCCATATTTAATAGCACAGCTTTCATAAATGAAAGAACAAGGCCATTATTTCCCTCCTGTAGTTGATGCATTGCCAACGGTATTGTTTTTATTTATTTTCATTTTTTATTTAAAGACAGCTTTTATGCCTTGCTCCAAAATAAGCTTTCCAAATTGTGCTTTCCAACACGTGCATTTCCAACATGTGGCCAGGAGTGCGGTGCCGCCTCCTAAAATGGTGAACAGTGCAGGCTTTCTGCCAGACCAAAGCTGCCAGCACCTAGGACTCTGGGTGCCCTTGGAGTGCCAAACTCCACCTCCAAACTGACATCGAGAAACTGGGGGGCTGAGTTTTGTTTCCCAAGGAAAAGGGCCAGTGTATCCTTCTGACAGCTACAACCCCAGCCAAGGAAGAGATAAGACCTTTCTCAGCACAGGTCAGGTCAGGGAATAACTGATCTATTATAAACTGGCATCTAGATGTCTCCTCTTGTACAGTTTGGAAGTGGGTCATTCTCATTCCAAGTTTTTTGCAAGAGAAGGATGAAATCTTAAGGGGAACAAAGTAGCTGTGTACCAGGCTGCTCTGATTGTATCATTTTGTGACTGATCACATTAGCATTTGCTCTGATTATTAGGAACAACTATATAATTTGAAATGCATGCCTCTGGAGTATCTGGATTAGTTTAATCAGTCATAGTATAATTTTTCATTTGCATTTTGAATCCCTTAATGCAGATCAGGGATTAGTCAACTTAAAAAAAAAAAAAAAAAAAAGCCTAATTTAAAAACATTTGAGAATGTTTGCTCTTAAATGCATGATGAGAGAAAAAAGGCAATATTCTGTACTTAATTCACCATTTGGAAATAACTGACTGTAACATTCAGTAACAGATGCTTAGCAGCTATAATATAATATAGCTTCATTCACTTCAATCCACCCCAGCTGAGACACTGGCCCTTGTTAATGGACTATAAATGACTCTCAGGCAGTCACCACACTGAAATGGCAGAAGGGAATATAATCATTCTCCTGAGTCTGTTAACGAGAGTTTTCTTCATGAAGATGCTCAGTGAACCTCTCTCTATTTCATTGTTTTACCAACTTGATTTCCTAATCTGACAGGATGTGATGCAACTTTATTAGCAGGAGTAGAAGAAAAATAATAAAAGAGTAAAGTAAAACACAGAGCTCTTTAAAAGCAGCAGTACCTCCAAAAGGTGTAGATGCTGCATAATTTGAGGTTATTAGAGGCAAACCCACCACTATAAGGAGAGTATATCCCAAAGATGACTGTGCTTAGGAGAGCACATGGATACAACAAAGGGCATGCTGAATCCTTAGGCCTCCTACCATGGCAGGATTCTGACAGGGTACAGACCATCATGTCTGAAACAGGCTTGGGTGCAACTGAGCATGTGCTGCACTGGAGAATTCATTGAGAAACTTTTACGTGTATAAAGGAAATCCTGAGACACAAAGTAGGTGGCTATATTTGAAGCTTTTTCTTCTTAAGGTTAATTTTATTAGTAAATTTGCTACAATAAGATTGCTCTTACAATACAGTTTTGGGTTCTCTTCATTTAAAAAGTTATAAGCAATTTAAAATCTAGCCTTTTTTATTCTTTCTCCCTTTTTCTTAATGGCACTATAATTGCTGGCATTTTAGTATGAATTGTAATACTTACTTCAGTTGTAGCTCCATGAGGAAGAATTTCCATACCTGACTACAGGCTGCAAATAGACCTCATAATTGTGCCTGAAAGTAAGAGTTCAGTATTTCTTATTTTTCACCATCTGAATAAAATCTCATGCATTTTTGTTAATTGTAGTATGTGTGCTCTGAACCATACAAGATACATGACTAAAATTCAGTCCTTCATCTTGCTTTTATGTGTTCTTTGTAAAACTGCAGCTGTTTCCTACTGTGAGACCTGGGGTATTCTCTTTAGTTCTAAAATTATAGATTCATATGAGAATAAATAAATTGTTACACTTCCTAGCTTACATTTTAGATGAGAAGCACTCTTTGAAATTTTGAGCATTTGCAAACCAACAAGTTTTGGCTTGACATTAGCTTTTACTTCGTATATACAATAGACAGGATGTGGTTCTGTAATAGGCCAGTTTACTTTAACAATGGGGTTACAGGTTTATCAAGTGAATTATTTGCCTTTTTCATCCCATTTTCACCAACACTGTTACCCTTGCAATTTATCTTAAGCCAACATGGGCATGGTAGCCAGTTCTACATTTCCAGTAAGACTCTGTTTCTCCTTATCTATCAACATTTCAAGATTGATGTTTATTGGGGAAATTGGAGTGAGTTTAGAAAACTGCATGAAAAGTTACTTGGAGAATAAGGGAATAATTTATGAGAAAAGATTGAGTTAAATATGTGTGACTTAAAGAAACAACTGAGTTTTTCCTAAAGGTCTACATACCTTTAACAGCAAAGAGGTTGTGAGTAGAATTATTAAGGGACTGTCAGTCACTTGGCTAGAACAAGGAAAAGAAGCAGGTTTGGGCTTTTTGCAAGTATCTGAAAACCAGAGAGAAAATAATGGCAAAAAAAATTAAATCCTTGGCCAGCATGTGTGACCTTTAGCATGCTCCAAGATCACAGTTACAAAATTAAAAGTCTCTGAAGAATCCTGTGATTCCGAGACCGTTTATCATTTCATTGTTTATCATGGTTGTTAAGACAGAGTCTGGATTTTAAAATGGTTGGAATTATGAGTATAATGACTTTAGGTGCTTGGAACATTTGAACTGGATGTGAATCAAGTACTAGATACCAAGGAAAAGCTTGCACTGAGAAAGCATTAGCAAAACTGAGATCGGTGTTTTGGCTTGGTTTTCCTTTAGGTTTAGTTTGGTTTCAGTTTTGTTAGGAACAAAACTGTAACAAGATTGTAAAAAGCCCCCAGTGATTTAGGAAAATTAAATTCAGAGGAATGGAACTGTGAAAAGAAATCTGTAGTGCCTAATCTCCACATCTATTACAGAGGACTTTTGTTCTACTGGGATGGAGCAAAAAATACTACTCTCTTGAGATAATTTCTGATGTTTTGTTCTCTTTGCCTTTCATCAGGAGAGAGACCTCAGGAGAGGAATGTATAAAGATCCTTCTTTATAAAATGTTTCAGAAACTACATTAATTCATCTTGTTTCTGTGAACTGATATTGGAAAAAACCCAAAATTACAATTGTGTTCACTATTTGAATCACAATTTTCTATGCCTTAGATGGTTGTTTGAAAAGCTGTTTCCCAATAGTACATTATAATCAATTTGATGCATGTTAAAATCTCATTCTTTATTTGGGTGCTCTTATCAGTTAATGAAATTGCTGCTCATTGAAATTCAGTTGTGAATTTAGCCATCTTCATCTGTAATCAACATGTAAAAGTCTTCTTAAAATATTTCCTTAATACTAAAATATCTGACAAAAAAATTAACATAAACAAAGATAATTGAACATGAGTGTTACAAAGTAGAAATGTTACAAACCTTGTGCCACACTTTTAAAAGAGATATTTGTGGTATCTCTTTTTATGCTTATTTTTCTGAGCATATATACTCCCAGTTTAATCCCTGAATATTCATTTGTTCCTGTGACTTCAATTACAGGTTTTTTTCTTACAGTACACTGTTGATCACTAAGAAATAGTCAAGGTTCCCTTTTTATAATCATTGCTGTACACAAGTGAAGGAATGTGAGGAAAAAAGCTTTAAAAATAAAAAAGGCTTGTTTAATGAAAGACCTTCATGCTAATAACTGCTTCATTAGGAATATACATATATATTTATAAAATATATTACATATTGCTAAGAGGTGTGTGTGTGTATATATATATGCTTTTAAAACCTACAGAAGTAGAACTACTGAAATATGAAGTGATTTTTTTGCACAATAAGTTCTGTTGTATGTTCTAGAATTTTCTTGGGATTTTATCTGGCATCTTATGAGTTGTTAGAGACAGCAGTAATATGAGCACTAAGAGGTGCCTCCAAGACTCTCAGGGTACGTGGATGGCTGATCCCATGTGCTCTGTGCCTTGCCTGCTGTGGGGCTGCAGAGTCAGGGCCAACGGCCACGGCCAGGGCTCTGCCGTTGGGCTCCATGGCCAGTGACATCACGGAGGGCAAGCCATGGAACGCTGTCACCGGGCACCCCAGGAACTGTGGGCCGGTAGCGTTGGCACCTCAGTGCGTCCCGAGGCAGCAGTGAGTGCAGCAGGCAGCAGGAAGGCTCTGCTGGACAAGGGCTGGGGCAGAAGGACCGGCTGCCATGGCAGGGGTTTGGGGCTGGGGTGAGGGTGTAGCGGCTGTGGGTACACCTAGGGCAGAGCAAGTGCCATCCCAGGGCTGCAGGGATGTGGTCTCATGCCTGCAGTGCTCACTGACCTGCCCCTCGAGCTCCCTCTCCCATCCATTCCCAGGGCCCTGCATGTCCTGCCCCACTCCCCCAGGAGCCATCTCCCACCCAGCCCTGCTGAGCTCTTTCTGTCCCTCCTCCTCCAGACCATGGGAACTTTCACCCAAATCCTGGTGGTGCTGGGCATCCTCCAGTTCACACTGCGGGCAGATGACCAGACTGTGAAGGTCACTGAGGAGCTCCTGCGCCAGCATGAGGAGCAGCGCAGCCAGGAGATGGCCTTGCTGCTGGAGATGGAGAAGAGGAGCCAGGAATTGCCTGGAAACACCCAGGGGAGCCTGTTGCTCTCGGCCTGCCAGCACTGGTGGTTCTGGGCCTCTGCAGAGATGCTCCTCGTGCTCTTTGGCTTCTACTGGCTGCCCAGGCAGGGCAGCTCTGACTACGACAGCTCTGACTACTACAGTTCAGCCTGTGGAGAAACTCCAGCAGAGCCTAGAAGGAAGAGGAGGAGGAGAAGGAGGAGGAGGAAGAAGAAGATGCATGGCATAGCAGACTACGGTGACAAGCTGGATCAAATTAGGTCTCCGGATCAGCATCTTGAGTGGAAGGACATGCAGAATTTCGAGGAGGAGGGGATGAAAGGCATGATCGATGCATCTGCCAAGCCCTTCCCACAAAAAACTTTTGGACAGAGCTGCATCCAGGGAATACATTAGTATTTACTCTTAGATTGTATGTTTTTACCTTCCCAAAAGCAGATTGTATTTTAGATATTTCAGAATTTTTCATTTTAAGTACAGAGTATAAGAATATTGATAAAATTGTTCATAAATAGGAAGTAGAGCTATTAAAGCAACATATGTAATGCTAACTAAATATGCACAGGGCTGCAGCCAGGGAATAGAGTAGTATTCATTCTTAGACTGTATATTTTACCTTTCCAAAACCAGATTGTATTTAAGATGTTAAAGAAGTTTTCATTTTAAGTATAGAATATAAGAATGTTAGTAAAATTGTTCCTAAATAGTAAGTAGAACTTAGAGCTATTAAAGTAGCAAAAGTAATGCTACCTAATGTGCTATGATATCCACTAAAAGTCTTGTTCTTTGTAATGTCCATACTACTTTGCTCAATTAAGCCTTTGTTTCAGTTCAATGTTCATAAGCTGTATTTTTCAAAGGAGAATCTATAAATAAATAAATTCCCCTTGTTTCAAAAGTTAAATACTTGATGGAATTTTTTTCCAATACCCAAATTGTGTAAGACACTTTTGTAGGAAACAAATTAAGAAATAAAATTCATTTCTTGCATTGCCACCAGTTTATTTGAAGATGTCTTTAGAAGTAACATACAGAGCACATTTTCAGAGAGTTGCATCTCATGAAATGAATTTATTATGCTCTTTAAAAGCCCGAGGCTGCACTCTCCCACCTTGTTGTGCCAGCAGAGCTGGGGCAGCACAAGGCACACACTTCTCTTGCTTCTGTCTCTTCTTTCTGAGAGGAGCTTGCTTTCGAAAGGTTCTGAGGGGCTACCTGAGCAGCTGCATTTCCCAATCCGAACTGTTTCATGGAGAATTTCACAAGGCCTGTGGGCAGTGTGGGGCCATAGCCCGTTGGGGCTGTTTTCGCT
This sequence comes from Erpornis zantholeuca, assembly GCA_013400515.1. Lineage (NCBI taxonomy): Eukaryota > Metazoa > Chordata > Aves > Passeriformes > Timaliidae > Erpornis > Erpornis zantholeuca. The sequence goes on along the minus strand of VZTN01013614.1, from coordinate 96,618 downwards.
GCTGGGGGAGAGCATTTCTTCCCCCCTCAAGGCCCCAACGGCTCAGGAACGGCCGCACCAACAGCAGTGGAGGCAGCATGTGGTACAAGGGGGCAGCGAGTGGCAGCTCTGACCCCACACACAGACATGGCTGTGGGCACTGAAGGGATGAGGGGAGGCTCACAGTGAGGGGCCACAGCTCCCAGGCAATGCCAGCAATTCCCATCAGCCTCCAGGGCTGCTGCACAAGCTCCTGCCTTCCCGTTTTTGTGTTCCAGGGAAAGGCTGACCCCAGTGGGGTTTGTCCGCCATTTTCCCTCTGTCTCCCCACACACGGGCTCCATCTTGGGGTGGGGTTTTGCCGCCATTTTTGTTCCTCCTTCATCCTTGGGGGTCCAGCAGATTTCAGCAACTTTTTATCCACTTATTATCAGTTATTTTTTGCCTGTTGCTGTTCTGTTTTTATTTTTTTAGTTATCTGTTATTTTCAATTATATCTACTTGCCTTCATCTCTCCTTACTGGTGAAAAGGGAGTGGATAAAACTAAAAGGGGATCTAACTTGTTTAGGAGTGTCCACCTCTTAAATTGTCTTAAACCAAGACAGTAGATGAAATAATTTATTTTTTTCCCAAGCCTTAGAGTGAAGTCACAAAGTGCTAATATTGAAATGAATGTCTGCTTCTAGCACTAGAAACAGCTTTGGACTTTATACTATAAAATTCCGAGCATCTGACCCTGCAGTGCTATGAACGTGAATTTAAGGTTATAAATAAATATTGCAGTATTCCTAAGTATTCATGCCAATCATGAGCAGGACTTTTGGATGAGATTCAGGTTGCACAAAAAACATTTGCAGCTTCTGACGGATTTTGGCTAGGACCATATGCTGATTTGGCTGGCAAGACATGCAAATTGATTTTGGAGTGGAATTTTTCATAGCCTTTTTCATTATGGGTAGAGACTAGATCTTCTTGTATAATGTTTGAGGGGGATTGAAGCAAACCTTTTTTTTTTTTATGTTTGTTTCTCTGTTTTTCTGTACAATATTATACACATCTTCTACTTATCCTTTATATGTTAAATACGTTGTGTTCTTCCATCTCATTTTTATTTTCTAAGAATAAATTAAACAATGGGAACAGCACAAAACTCTTGCAGCTAACAGCTATGACTATATCCTTTCATCATTAAGTGTGAAAGCCAATAATATGTAGCAGATGAGATTAATCCATTGGATTAACAGCCAACTGAAGGGAAAACAGAAGATGGTATTAAGTATTCACCAAGTTCCTTTTATGGTTGTCAGACTGACCTTAAAAATGTTAACTGTAAAAATGTATGTGTTCTGAAGCATATAAAGGTATTTTGACACTTCCACACAGGGATTAATATGCATTTTTAGGAGCATGAAAAACAGCCTGAATACACCACTGATTAATTAATGGTAAAGTAAGGTCACACTCAGGGACTGTGAACCAAGCCCCTCCTTCCAGTGTATGCTGTCTGCTCTGTTTCTGAGCCAACAGAAACTCCCCTTTTCAAAGAAAACTGATGTTTGCTACACATAACCTCCTCACACTGCTACAGAACATGGATGGAGTATTAGGACATCTGCTCCTGCTACCTTTCAACAAGGCAGAAGTGTCATATTCTGTGAGTTTAACTCAGCTCAGGTTGTGACTAAACATTATCTTGGCAACACACTGATCCACTTAAAAAAAAGCAAACTAAAGTAAGACACTATTTCATAATACTGTAGCTAATGACATTTTATCTGTTCTGTATATTTCTGCATTTAATTTTACAGTTACAAATGCAACATAGTTTGCTATGGTGGGGGTAGGAATCATAATTTTAAAACTAGGATCATATTTCTGAAGAACAGAGCTCTTGCTTACTTGTCCATCTGCCTTACGTAGTACTGAATTAGTCATTTTGTCAATATTCCATTTCCAGAGTTTCTTGTCCTTGTTCAGATTATTCTTTGGAGCAAAAATTGATAAAACTTTATAATTAGCTTTAAAAACTTTTAAGTAACTATTTAAACCTGGCGACAAACTCCCTGGGATTTTTCCCGTCATGACAAAATGTTATCTTTGGCAATAAATATGTAAAATGTTCCAACGGAATATAGGCATGTGTGTGTGTGTGTATACATTGCATCTTTTATATATTAGGGAATTAGAAGCCACAGTAAAGGGAATGTTTATAGAGAGCCAATAAATAAGGCCAGTTTCAAAGCAATGTTTTATTACATTGTAATAACAATACAATACTCAGGACCAGTAGTTAGTTCTTAATTGCTGTCAATTGTTACCAACAAATGTTCAAAGTATGACTCCTTAACTTTCCTATAAAATACCAGGGTGAGCCAGCCCATGGCCTGATCCCTGGCCAATATGGGCAGTGCTGAGAGTCCTCAGTGGTCTCACCTGCAGAAATCAGGGTGGTCAGAGGTGAGAGCTCTTCAGCAAGAAAAGCTGGAACTGAAGGAGGCTGTTTCCCCCCCCTACAGTAGTTCCTCTGTCCTTAGTGCTCTATGCTTCCCACAGCATCTTGGCATAGTTCTTTTTACTTTGTTGTCTTGGAATTCTGGCTTTTGCCGGGCATGTTTCTTGCTTATTCTGCAGGATCACTTTGGTTTTATGAGACAATTTCTGCTTTTTCTGCAGGATATATCTGGTTTCCCTGGACATCTTTCCTGCCTGCTCTACATGCTTTGTCTTTCGTGCAGATTTTACTGCTTGCAGGTATTTTCCTCTGCACCATTTGTAAACTTGTACCATAAATCTCTGTATGCCCATTTTGCAGTACATGTGTGCATACAGACATACATATATATATATATATACACATTTATATATTTTGATTTATATTATATATATATATATATATGTATATTAGCTGTATTACATAAATGGTTGCTTTCTTGGTATTGTTACTCCTATTGTTACTGTGCTACAAGATCCTTATTCATTCCCAGTGGTTAGGTTGTTTTATTTTTCTGAGGTCTAAGTTGAAAATAAACAGGTATTATTTATATTTTAGTCTGGTTTCGTTCTAGGCACTCATGAGGCCTCTGCCTGAAGTCTGAAAATTCTGAAAAGTCTGGTTTTTGTTTCTTCCTTGTTTAGTTAATCTTTATATTTTGTTATTTGATACTTAATGGACAAAGAAAAAGTTACATCCTTTTTTGTATTACTGCTCAGTTAGGATGTCCTTATTTCTTCCCTCTCTTACCTTTCTGTGTTTTGCTCTACCCACACCATGCCTAAAAGCATCCCTTCAGTCTGGATTGTGTAGATTCTAACTGGAATCTGTGAGGTTTTTTCCCAGTAGTGCTTTGGACTTAAGCCCCCAGTCTTTATTTGTCTTACATTACCTCATTTATTTAGGCAGAATTCTCTGCTCAAGAGTCTTTAAACTGTCATTAGGGCCAGCTTGTGCCAAAGCTGTATTTCAGCAGTTAAACTGAGTATGCATGGAGGTATGTAGGTGTGTGTATATGTACACAAATAGTTCATAATGAGCTACATGTACACACACCTATACTTACAAACACTGCAGAAATCCCACTGTTCCATATGTGTTCCCAGTGCTTCCCTGTCACCATAATTCTGTTGCATCAAGTCCCATATTCTTTTTCTCCACAGAGTTTTTGATCACCTGCATATTTGATCAAGGCAAAATACAGCTCTTTCCAGTCTTCATAAATATTAATTATGTTAATGAAATATTAAATCAAATAGTAAATCATAATTAAAATTAAAATATTAAATATTTATTGAAGGAGATCTAGTGTTGGTGACTCAGAGCACATATCCAGACATTACCTCCTTGTTAATGTTGTTCCATTTATAATTGTTATGGTAATGGTCCAGCAGCCAATTATGTGTTTCGGAGTGCTATATTCATGTTCAAGTCACATCATTCTTTCTCCTTGAAAGAGGCTTGTTGAGCTATATTGAAACCACTGATAACATTTCTACAGCAAATTTCTGGTTCGGAGAATGACAATTGTAGCACAAGACCTGAGAATTATTCTGCTCAAAGCTGAGCTTACTCCCCAGTTCAAAGGCTGCTGGCCCTGGAACTTGGTGTTTGAGCAGTTTAGAACATATTGAAGGAATGTTACACTTTAAACCTAATCATCACTGGGAAGGGAAAAAATCCCCACCTGATTATATACTTTCTACTCTTGGAATTCTCACAATGAAAGAGACAATTCATCATTTTGCTTGACTAGTGGATATATTATCACAATTCTTATTCTAAACTGGATTTAGTGTTGTAAAAGGTACTGATGGTCTTTGTTTCCTACTGAAAAAATCCTGAAGGGGTATGTATGTTCAGTTAAATTGACAGTATCCTCACAGTTCTGTTTTCTTACTAAATCATCATTAAAGCTAAACTTGTAGCATGGATTAACATGAATTTAAAATACAGCTTCACAAATTAAAAAAAAACTTGGTGAAATGCTACAGCTAGCAGCATTCCTTGCATTTGCTGCATGTTTTCTGTAACAGTATTTTCTGTCCCTTTTCTGTGAAATGTTGAGTGCTGGGGCAATTTGAGCTCTAAACAAGCAGGGGCAGAAGAAATTCTGGTTTCCAAGTTGTTTCTAACTACCAGCCTTCCCTCTCATAACTGTGGGTCTGTTTTTTCTGCAGGGATATTCTGTTCATCATTTCAGGGAGGAAAAATAGCTGCTAATTGGGAGATGGGAGGGCAGTAAATACTCCACAGATTCTGATCCTCCTCACCTTGATTTCATGACACAGGAAGGTTTTTTTTGGAAGATTGGCTCCAATAGGAGAGCTGCTATTGGCTCAAGGGAAGTGACCCTTCCCCTCTACTCGGCACTGGTGGGAGCACATCTGGAGTTCTGTGTCCTAGTTCTGGGGTCAGTGGTACAAGGCAGGCATGGGCATATGGACTGAGCCTGGCAAAGGAACTCAAGGGTATGAAGGGTTTGGAGCACCTCACACAAGAGGAGAGGTGCTGGCAAAGAGAAGGCTTGGGGAGATGTTATCAATATCTATAAATGCTTTATGGGACAATAGAAGGATGAAGATATGTGAGAGGAGAGGCAGCAGGCAAAACTGGAAAAAACAGACATTCTGTTTAAGCAGAAGGAAAAAAGTAAAAAAAAAAAAAACAGCTGTGAGGTAGATCCAACACTGGACTAGTTTGTATAGAGATGTTGCAGAGTCTCCATCCTTGGAGATATTCAAACCCCAAATGGACACTGCATCCTCCTCCTCACCATGCTTTGAACTGGAAGTTTGGACTAGGTGGTCTCCAGGAAACCCCTCCAAACTCAGCTATTCTGTGGTTATATGTTTCATACCACCTATGGCACTGGAGTTGGTTTTTTTATTGCAAAATTGACATTAATTTACATTAGAACATGTAAATGATGGTATGATAGGAAAAAGGTTATTAGTGCCTGTGCTGTTTACTTTTTCTCCATTTATGCTGTTTATTTTGAAGTGTTATAGTTTTCATATAATTAACAGATTTTTGAATATTCAAGAAACCTATCTTAGATTATTTTGACTAAGTCACCATTCTGAAGAAAAGTGTAAAGAGCTCACACAGTTCCAGCATTAGAAACATAGCATCTGATGAGAAATCTGCCTCTTGTCTTTTTCTTCCAAGTTTTATGTGATAAAGTGTGCCTGAAACCTAGAAATCCAGCATTTCTGAAGCCATTTATTTTTCATGGAACTTCACAGGCACATTTGAACAAAGCCCTTGATGCAACAGGCAGAACACTGAGTATGCAATACATAAATATATCTTAGAAGAAATGGGAAAAGTCTGCTTGCCTTTTTTTTTTTTTTCTCTATTAGTGTTCATAGGACCTGATTTTATTAATTTTGTTTTCTGGCCTCATTTTTGTTCCCATGTGAAAATTCTATTCCACTTGAAATCATGGAGGCTGAGATGATAATCATCAGCCTAGCACAGCACACCTATTTGAAATAGCTGATCTAACAAAAAATGAGGCTGGAAAGAATCAAAACATGTAAGTTCTGTTAATTTTTAAATTATGCATTTGTAATTTATCTGCTGTCACCATGTTTTGCCAGATAATTTTGTATAGCCTAATATTTCCTGAAAAGCTTGCTTGCTGTTTCTTTTGTTCTTTTTAAATGCAGCAATTTAGAATTAAAAATAATTATCCCCTTAAATTATGTCAAGTATTTGCTTTTCACCAATTGTGCTTTAAATGTTTTTAAACCCACTGTGGGATTAAATGAGAAAGAAAGATGGTAAAATACTCACACTGCACATAACACATATGCCACCTACTGTTGGACATTTTGATTCATATTAGAACTATATTTATGAACCTAGTATAGGTATTATTTATAAATATTTATGTTGAAACAGATGAGGCTAAAGAGAATACTCCCTGCATTTGCACTAAAGCAGTCAGGCTTTCCATCTGTTTCTATGTGGAAACTACTTTTAAAATATCTAAATATAAATTCTAAACATTTTGTAAAAAAAATCCCAACCAACAAACAAGAGTTGGGTAGCAAAAAGAGATAATCATCTGTGTCTAATATTAAAGACAGATAACCAGAAGTCCATTATTAGACATTTTTATTTAGCAACGGAGTCTTGACTGTCAGTAGCCAGTCAGTGTGTGGCAGCTGCAGAGCAGCAGTGCTGGGCGAGAGCTCTCACTGCTCTGCCTCTGGCAGCGGTGGCACAGATTCCTCTGCAATGTGCATGGCACAGCCATTTCACCTGCTCTGGGCTCAATAATGGATAAGAACAAAGCCATGGCTGCCATTAATATTTGCATGCCAGAATGGAACCTTGTGGGCTTTCTAGAATGCAGTTGACAGAAAATGTGCTCCTCTCTTCCTAAATGGCACGTAAACAAACGTGAAAAGCCCAGTGGTTTTATTTCTCCTGTTCTGCATCTCCATAATTTAGGGAAAAATCCCTTATGTGAAAAGGAACCTGCTTGACATGTTTTCACTCTATCAATATTAATGTTTTCCAGAGGTGACTAGATAAATCAGTAGAGATTGTTTCTCTCTGGCAAAAGAGGTGATAAAAGTAAATGACTGTGAGGAGAATGGAGTAAAATGTCAAGATTTATGCAGAGGTGTGGGGAAATCAAGGTTGTTTCTTCATCTTTTAATTTGTAGTCCATTTTGACATGCATTCAGGATTGTGGTTTTTTCTTCATGTCCTGAAGAAATAATCAAAGTGAGTGATTGAATGGTAGACAACAGTAATTTTGGTAATGTCTTGCTGCTCTGGATGGTACCAGGGAAACTGCTAATTAAATGGAAGACTCTTTTCTGAGCCCAGTTCTGAAGTGTCCTGTACTCTTCATGTTTCATCATGAAGCTACAATATCTGTCCAGCTTAGGAAAATTATACACGTGACAGTGACTTAGTAAATCTCACATTTATAAATCACAAAACATTCTCAGCTATTTAATATCTACTTTATAATCTCTAAGAGTCCTGTTTTCTGTGTGTTTCTATTCACAGCAGTTTCTGGCAAGACTCCCAGGATTTTTTGAAACTGATAAGCATTTTCAGTTTTTATAATACGTACTGAAAATAGCTTCGTACACATGAAAGTTTTACAAAGAGGCAATAGGTAAAAATAAATGTACCTACATCTGCCATGTATTTTCTCTATCACAGTATTCTACCAGAAGATCAATGGGGAAAAAATGTAAAACTGTGGATGCTGTTGTGCTTAGCTAATACAATAATTTCTATGAAAAATCAGGTGGCTTTAACTCACGTACATTAGAGGAGTCAGCATGAAGTAGCAGTGTTGTTGCCATGTACACATGATACATTTCAGTTGTGGAGATTCTAGAATTTTAGACAATGAGGTTGGTGGCTACCTGACCTGAATTTCCACAACGATATTAGAGAGGAAATTGGCTCTAGTATATAATTTCCTGGGACATCCTTAGGGAGTGCACAGTTCTGAGTACACAGTGGGTTTAAATCAATGCAATGGCTAGAACAATATTTTTAATATTTGGCAGCTTAAAAATATTTTCAAAGATGAAATGATGGCGAGAATTTTGACCAATGACTCCATTCAGTTTGTATGGTGATCAAAACTGGCGTTGAAGAGTTGGGTGTAGCACAGCCCCTGGCAGAGTGCAGATACAACAGCAAAGAATGAGAAGGATTATCTTGCTAATTCAGAGATAGGTAACTTCTTCTATTAACTTTAATTTTAAGGGGTTTGCCTCTGAACAATTGAATAAGGTCAATAAAATTTGGTTGAATAACTGAAAGCAGAGTAGGTTATGCTTCATATAAGGAATGATTATCCTGCAGATTTGAAAGGGATTAGGTAGAAAAACATTCTTGAGTTGATTGACCTATAGTTAGTATCCTCTCAAATTGTTGGAAACACCGAAGTGTGACTAAAAAGGCAACTTATCCAGTTGCTAAGAATAAAAAGCAAACTCCCTGTTCATTCCCAAATTTTACTGCACTTACATCTGTGTAATAATTCTGGGCTCTGTCTCACGGTCTGTGAGGGCTTTCTGTAAGGTCAAACCTCCAAATTATTCCAGAACACTTGCATGCAATTTTTAGGGGGCAGTCAGCAAATTTCATTTGAACAATGGGAAAGAAAATGCTCCCTTGGGTAGAGGAACATAAAAATGTGATTCTGAAGCTCCTTCAAATTGTTGCTTCACTAAAACATTGATTACAAATATGATTGAGTTTGACTTGGAAGAGTATTTATTTCAGAAAGCTGTGGCAATAACTCCACTATTTTCCACATTTCTCTTCTTTGGTGGCGATGTTCTTGTTTTCAGGAGAAAATTTACTTCCCTTAGTTAGAATCCAAATTTTTTCCACTTCATGAGGTTAAAAAAAAAATTGAGTTAAACTTACAAAACCTTACCAAAAATATATGAGCCTCAAATGTAGCCTTTTCAGCTCTTTCATCCAGTTGCATTATACTAAGGAAACATACTTTTATCTCTTACTAGCAGTCCTCTGAAAAGGCTGATTTGGCAGCATGCAGATTTTAAAACTCTGCCTAGGGTTAGGGCTACACTTAAGGTTAGGGTTCAGAAAACTACAAAGCCCACAGCTCCAGGGACACTGCAGCTCAAAAGGCACTGACAAAACAAGCGAAGAACTGCCCCAACTTTGCTCTCTCACCAAGTTTCATATTTCACACATCTCTCACCCACTGGTGATTTTAAAACTCCGCCTAGGGTTAGGGTTAGGGTTAGGGTTAGGGTTAGGGTTCAGAAAACCACAAAGCCCACAGCTCCTGCAACACTACACATGAAAAGGCCCTGCCAAAACAAGTGCAACAATGAACCATCCTTGCTCCCAACACACTTTTCCTATTTCGCACATGTCTCACCCACTGGTGGGAGAAAAAAAAAATTCCAGGTAATATGGTATTGTATGCAGTAAAACTAAGTTTGAGTGAAATTCTCTTTCAATTCCTTCAGCTGTATCCTCAGCAGCACACCTCTACTGATGGCATTTCTTTAATTTCCCATGGATATTTCCTGTCCTGCAGAAGTTCCTCTGAATCCTTATTTTTTTGTGTATGGATGCATCTGATGTGAAAGTCCTGTCTGGTTAGGCAAGGCAGGCAAGAACTTTTTCTGGTCCATGCTATTCTAGCTCAAATTTCAAATTTTAACAGTAAATTTGAATTTCTTTTCCTGCGTGCCTCCCCCTGTTGTCCCTTCCATGGAGTTCACTCAAACTTTTGAATAAAAGATTAAGCCTTTAAGTTCAGCTGCTCTGGTGAAGTCTGTTAACACTTACTCCTAAAACGCATTTTACAGTTGCCATAAAGGATCCCACACAGAGCTTCAGAAATGTGTGAAAGGTCTCTCACTCAGTCAGTAATGTGCTGCCAGCAAGTCCTGGCATGTGTTTCATGTGCTCTTCTTACATAACTAACTGGGAGCTTATTAATCAATCAGGATCTGATAAAAACTGTATTCTTTTGTGGGAAGAAAGAATAACTGAGGATACAAATGATAACAAAGACTACATCAAAAAAACAGATTTTTGAATTTCCACTTCAGCCTTACAGTGAGTAGAACAAGTGGACATTAAAATAAATGCTTTTTAAAATGCAGTTCAGTTGTATTATGACATCCTTTCAATAGCTTTATATAAACTTCCTTCCTAATTGTGGTATTTTAAAGATTTTTGAGGTATTTGTGATGCATGCCAAGATGGTAGGGAGCATCTTGGTAGGGTTGGAGGAAATATTATTGAGGAAAATAATCTAATGAACAGACAAGTTATGAAGTCCATCTGTGCACAGACCATGCGTCCATATAATCTCTCACCTCAGAAGACACAAAATGTATGTTTTATCATCATATGCATTGCAAAATCCTGACAGTTCGTTCTTTATATTGCACCAGGCTTGTATATTCCTTATTGGATGTCTCATCTTAACTGATGTATAAAAACAGACCTTGAGTCAATTCAAAGCATCTTTTTCACAGCATCTTTAAGAATAAGTGTTTTGTTGGATTTGGAGCCAGATTATGTAATTGTTAAGAGAGGCTCTTAAATTTTCACACAGTAGAGAGAGAATTTGAAAAGAAAATGGAAAACCTTTTTCTCTTTCATTTATAGACATAGCAGTTGAGACTGGAGAGAAATAGTTCCTAAAGAACATCACTGCATCAAACAATCTGTAAGTACAAAATAGAAGCAGTACGAGAAAGGGCAAGTTTGATGACAGATTGAAAGTCTTGTTTTATAAAATAGCTGGAGAGGGCTTGAGAGCTTTAGAGAGTGCCAGTGAGGGGGCAGAAGAGAAATGTGTGCACACCTTAGGGGAAAATTACTGAGCTTTAATCTCAACCATATTAACCTCAAGTCTTCATTGTGATGTAGCTTGGTCTTGGTTTTTGGAAATACTGAACTCTGTTATGTTTGTGTAAGCAGAAGAAGTAGTGCAAAGGTGGGGGGGAGAGGAAAAAGGTATATGAGTTTTACAGGCATAAGAGTTTTACATTGCATATTGCAATACTTTTTGAAGAAATAGGTCTTGAGAAGATCATTACTGCAAAATCATTAGTATGATCTTCCAAGGAACTCAGGAAGAGCATGGCTATCCTGTCAGTCTCTGAAGCACATGAAATGAATAGCACTAGTTACATGCTTAACTGGCACCTAAACCAGTGCCCAGCTGTTCTATCAATGAAAATCCTGTGAGGTCCAGTTGTTGCATCGGTCCAGCTTCAGAGAGTGGAAGCAGGGGATTCTGCAGGGCACAGATTTATCAAATGGGGAGCACAGGTGGACTGCACCATCTAGTAGAGTTTTCCCTGTCTTTACCACATTGCACCCATATCTCTCAGCCAGGCTTGTGCTGCACCCTGACCAAAGCAGGAATACCTGAGCTGTGGGAAGTGGAGTGGTACCCAAACAGACTTCACACCTGATTTCATAGGAAGGTAATATTAAATGGAAACACATTACTCCCTTTATATGACATTTGCAAGATGAGTACTGGAGTTATAGGCTATCCACATTTAAGAAGGATAAGATTTTATTTAAAAAATTAGAAAGATGGCTAACAGAGAAGTTAAAGTTAGGCTGTGACTCAGTCATGGAGCACTGGTCATGTTCACTGAGGAATGATTTTTGTTATAGTAGGCAACTCTTCAATCCATTGGATACAACAGAAGCCAGTCTCTGGAAGCTGAGAGTAGAAGTAAGCAAGGTGCAAATTTTAACCAGATAATCAGCTACTGAAGAGCACACCCAGAGAGGTGGTAGGTGCTCTCTTGCAGTCATGCAGTCACGCAGACTTGTATTTAAATATATGGTTGGTATTTCCATATATCCTATTACCTTGCATTCTCCAGCAAACCAACAGATTAAGGTTTTAATAAACCATATGATTAAGCAAGGTTTTTACTGCAGCTATCCTTTTGCATTTCAAATTATCGGTTTGTTGCTACTGTGATTTCCCCTCTCTACAGGATTACCTTTGTTCAACGGGAATTGTGCAAGTCAGCGATTAACAAGAGATTGGCTAACATAGTTCTGTGCATTATGCAATTTTGATATTGCACCTCATTTCACCAATGGGAAAAAAAATAGAACTGAATGTTTCTAAAAGCCACTTTTTCATCTGAACTCTCCATAGGGCCTTGGTGCTTGGAGCTCTTTCACCTGGGCAGGCTGTTTTGGCTCACTGTCCAAGTGAGCTATGCCCTGGCTGGTGCCTCCGGGACTGCTGAACATCACTATGGAAGTGGAATTCCCAGGCTGTGAGCGAGGCCTCCGCAGACAATCAGGCTGGGAATAGGCTGGGAATGGGGAGCACCAGTCGGGCTTTTCTCCTCGCTGCCTTTCGGGAGCCACGCAGAGAGAAGTCTGGTCCTGCATCTCCTCCCTCCACTTTGGGGCCAGCAGCACGTGGGAAGGACACGTGCGCTCACCTGGCTTCCTCAACAGGAACAGCTGCTTCCCCTGGTGGGTGGCAGAGCCCTGGAACAGCTGCCCAGGGAGGCCGTGCAGTCTCCGTCTCCGGAGACATCCCAAACCCACATGGGCGCGTTCCTCTGTGACCAGTGCCAGGTGACCCTGCCTTGGCCGCGGGTTGGACTGGGGGATCTCGAGCTCCTTCCAACCCGAACGATTGTGTGACTCTGTGGGACAGGATGCTGATCCCTTTGACCCGGAGCACGGATGTAGGAGAGCAGATTTGTATAAAAATCAACAAAAAAATGGATTTCACTTCGTAACCGTCCCATTTAGCAAACAATAAGATTTGTTGCACGTTCTCTCTCCAATGTCGGAGGACTCGTTTACAGCTCATAGCCCGCACCCATTGGCAGAGCCAGCCTGACACCTGCCGGCGGCCGAGCGGCCTCCGGGGGACTGAAGGGGAACCGGCCCGGGCTCGGTGTTTGCACGGAGACAGGACCCGAGAGGTCCCGGGAGCGGCGGGGGCGATTCGGGAGCGGCGGGGCC
>VZTN01013614.1:39276-83407 GCA_013400515.1 Erpornis zantholeuca | reverse complement strand
CTCCCTGCCGCCTTCGCGGCCTGCGTCCCCCCCAGAGCCCGGCCCGGCCTCTGCGGCCGGGGCTCCCCATGGGGTCACCCCGCGGGGCCGTCCGGCTCCGCTGCCCTCGGGAAACGCCTCTGCCCTCCGAGAGCCCTGATTGCACCATAGGCTCAGCGGGCGAGGTGGCGGGGACGGGCTGGCAGGCGGCCGGAGGGGAAGTTTGAAAGAGACTAAGGTGGACGAGCAAAATAAGACGAAAGAACGCAGGTCTAGGGCGGTCGCAGCTGTTAACCGTAGCATTTTCCACATAATAGGTAACACGGATATTGACTTAGTTCACATAAAACATTGTATTTCTGTGTGGTGAAACTAACATGCTGTAACTCTTACTTTCCGGACTTTCTCGTATCAGTAGACTTAGTAAGATGTTACAAGAAAATAACTTCTGTTGTAAATCTGCTTAAATAGGTACAGTGATCTAAAACGTTGATTCAGTACAAGGCCGGGAATTTCAGTGAAGAACTGTAATTTACGAACAGTCCCATTTCCCAGTGCATATTAAATGTTAAAGGAGAAATGTCATGTGCCTGTCCACAGCGAGATCCATTATAATGAAGAAATTACACATGTTTCTAAATTGCATGACTGTATGACAGTGTCTTAGTTGTTTTTTCAGTTAACTCATTCGTGTTCAGGTTTTAGAGTTTGGTTTTGTAATATGTGTTACAAAGGAAATTGGATAATTTGGTTTCATTTCACGATAGGTACTATGACCCAGCAGGGTCTTTCAACCTGTAGCTTGATTGCTTCTGATAAGCACACAAAATGGTTTGTGGAAGGTGACAAATAATACAAGGATTTGATCTGTTTTTAGGATTGGCACTGCTGCCTTGGCAGTTCAGGTGGTTGGTAGCAACTGGCCCAAGCCCCATTACACATTGCTGGTGACAGGCCTCTGCCGATTCCAGATCCTGCAGCTGCTGAAGGAGAAGCCATATCCCGTTGCTGAAGTGCAGCAGTTAGATCGACTTGAGCAGTTCACTAATGGCCATAAGTCTGAGGAGGAGCTTGGAGAGCTGTCAGAACAATTCTACAAGTACGCAGTACAGGTAATTTGTTTTATTCCTGTGTATCATATAACCTGTGTGTACACTTAGGCTCTTTATTTGTTTCCTATCTGCCCCTTCTCCAGTTCCTATATTTTTCAGCAGCTAGTAGAGTTTCAATATTTCTGCAACAAAATAAATGTTACTGTTACAGCTTGAGGTTTCTGTGCCAAGTTCCAGGGTGTCTGTACAGCTCATTGCAGCTGAGTCTAACTGCTTTGTGTTTGTGCTATGATAAATTGTGTGTTTCATATATAGTAATATTATAAATATGTTCTAGTAAAAGATTTGATTAATTTTTCTGGAATTTTATAGATGCATAAGAAAATACATACAATGGAAGTATAATGAAATGGAATTTAAAGGATGTATAGAAAGAGAGTCACAGGGAAGTTTTTAATCTGGGCCTGTGGGGGAAATAATAGATGTATGTGTTAAAAAATGCTGGAAATAATAATATTTTTGAACTTCTCAAGCATAAAGCTCAAACTCTTGGTGCTCTGTGCTGAGTTAGTGCCTTATCTGTGAACTTTTTGTGAACTTATTTCAGTAGCTTTTTGGCAAGCTACCTAGACATGCTTCACACTGAAAGATACAGTTCTGTTTAGATAATCCCGTTCAAGCCTGAGCCCCACTGTGATAATTCCCGAAGAAACACAGCAGCCATTAATGTTGTTCCTTGTGTGTTGTAGCTGGTTGAGATGCTGGATATGTCAGTGCCTGCAGTTGCAAAGCTCCGGCGTCTCCTGGACAATCTGCCAAGAGAGGCTCTGCCAGATATACTGACCTCTGTCATCAGAACAACCAACCAAGAGAAGCTGCAGGTATCATGTTCTTCAGCTTTTCTACTAGTTGGGTGTTGCTATCCTTTTAGAGTAAGTCACTTTAAGGTAATTTTGGAATTGCTTACACTTGTGACAGTACAGTGATAACATTACACCAGCAAGGATTTGTGTTACAGCTGAGCATGAATGCTTGTAAAATGGTTTTATGGTGTTGTTTAAAGTGTTTGTGTATGCATGTCAGAACTCACCTTAGGTAAACAGATCTAGCTGGGAAATCTTGGAAATGGTTCATTTTATTAAAAAATAAGTAGAGCATGAACTTCCCATAGTAAAGATGATAAATCTTCAGATTATGTTGAAGCTTTGCTTACTTATCACAGCTGACTGATCACTTTACACGTCTCAATACTAATAACTTCAGAATAATTTTTTAAAAATACTTTTAAAAACATCTTTAAGTCAGTATTTCTCTTAATACCGAGACTGAAAATGGTTATATTTCTATCATATGTCTCGGTAAATCTATGTAAAAATGATCCTTATGGCTTGGTGCTTATTAGTCTGATTTCTGTATTTGCTAACTGCATTTGGAAGTTTTGCTGTTCCTTCTCTGACTGCTTGTGCTGTACCTGGCATTGAAAGCGTGTTAGGTTCTTTCAAAGCACCACAAGTAGAAATGAATGCAGTAATTTGAAGGGGAGGTGTGTACTACAGCTGAATATCCTGCTGGAGGAAGGTACATTAGTTATTAGTGTGTCACTTTTTTTTTTATTAAACGCTCTAAAGAACAGAGCAGGTGGTGGAAGTTGTGGAATTACAGAGGAACAGAATTCTACCTATTTTGACATATTAACTTCATTTAATATGAAAATTGAGTTGTGTGTAAAATTTTAAAAAGACAAAATAAAAAAATTTCTAAACAAAAACCTTAAGGCATAAGGGGATGTTTTTTCCTGGGTTACCCAAGACAATGCTGTAACTGTCTTAAAAGGGCCATCTCTTTTCTGAGGCCCAGTGATTGAAAAATTGAACATTGATAGATGTTTGCCACAGAAAATACAACTGAAATATTAAGATGCTTTAAAACTAGACAGGATAAGAGACTTTGTCTAGTTTGAAGTGTAGTTCAGGCATCCTGACCCTGGAGGCTCGATTTTGTGTACTGTATTCTCCCTGCTTTTCTTCCTAACTCTTTTTGTAATCCATCTATTCTATACCTCTGGTCAAAACAGAGTAGCAGTACATCCACATTCCCTTCCCTCCAAGTGAGGATTCTTCAGTGTGAACTTGTTGGCTGCTTACAACTCCTTGCTCTTAGATTTTAGATGCTGTTAGGCTGGAAGAACGGTTCAAGATGACCATACCATTGCTCGTTAGACAGATTGAAGGCCTGAAGCTGCTTCAGAAAACAAGAAAGTCCAAACAGGATGATGATAAAAGGGTATGGAGCTTTAAATTTGGGATACTTAAACATTCTAAATAAGTACTAAGATACACTTTTTAAACAGGCTGACGAGTGCATGATTGTAATCTGTGCTTTTTTACTGTATAGCCATACAGTGTGTGATTGTAGTCTGGAGCTGCAGACAACACCCAGCTGGCAACTTTGGCTGTGCAGATACACAAAAGACAAAATACATGTTTAAAACTGCCTAGGCTTCATTTTAATTTTAAAAAGATTTGGTTTTTATTTTAATCTGAGCACTTTGTGACGTTGAATGAATGCTCAGATTCCTCTGAAGAGTCAGGGGTATGCAGACAGTGAGATTTAGCCTGTGCTGTCAGAGGTGTGTCATTTACTAATGGCATTGCAGAAGAACGGCAGCTTTTGAAGTACAAATAAAGAATGTGTGTTGTAAAGTGGAGCTTGTTCACCTTTGCTACATCTAACTGCGCTTACATAGTTTAGTAAAAGGGAAGTCATTGAGAAATAAGAAAAGAGTGATTTACCCATTTTGTAGAGATGAAGTTTATTCTGCTTAATACAATGGGCTGCAGCACTTGAAATATCACAAATAGCTACTTTGAGTTTTGTTCTTGTTTTGTGTTGTTTGCTAGTTTAGGGTATACAATGAACTTACTTAGGAAATGCATAAAGAGCTGTAACTATTTAAAGTAGCACCAATAACACTTTTTGAAGTTAATTTCTGCAGTTAAAGGCATTTTTGTCATAATTTTCATTCTAAGCCACAGTACACACCTTATTTAAAAAAACCAAGCCCTGGTGCAATTCTCTGGCTCTGTTTCCATTGCACAGGTTGTAGCTATTCGTCCTCATGGAAGCATTACAGAAGATGAGGAGGAAGAAGAAGATTATGATGATGTTGTCATGCTAGAAAAAAAGATTAGAATATCAAGTATGTCAGAACAAGCTCTTAAAGTTTGTCTTAAAGAAATAAAAAGGTAGGAGGCTTTTAAATGGTAGTTTGTTTTTTTAAAATTTAAAACAAGTCTTGCAGACCTTTTTCTGTTTTATATATATTTATGTTGACTGTATTTTTGAAATGATTTTAAATCTCTCCTTTGTTCAATTGCTGTTTTGTGGTGCAGTAGAGTCTTTCTTTACATTTCATTTCTGGTTGGCCTTTTGAGTTCCATACTTACACTTCCAGATTAAAGAAGATGCCTCAGTCAATGCCAGAATATGCTTTGACAAGAAATTACTTGGAACTGATGGTAGAATTGCCATGGAACAAGAGTACGAAAGGTAAACCCTTCTGTTGCTGGTGATTCTCTGGCACAGGCATTTTAGGACAAGTAACTATCATGTAATCACTGCTACTTAGTGCTGTCTGGTAAAAACATCCTTGGTATGTTACTGTAAGCCAGGTAAACCATTGGACTTCAGTGAGAGCTGTACACTGAATAGCCTGTGTAACTCAACTGTACATCTAAGAATGTGAATTTTAGAAGTATTAGGAATAGTTTTATTAAAAAGCGAAGGTATTATTAATTATAATTTGTGCTACTGTGTATCAAAAATTATAAAGAAATGAGCATTTAATTATTCTTTATATGTCAGACAAAAAAAAATTGGACATTTCTGTAACATTAGTCTTCCTGGAGAAGGTCCTGGTTTATCTTAAGTTATCAAGTTTGGTAAGGAACAAAAAGCACAATTGCAATTAATTTTAATAATTATAACTTGAAATGAAGTAGAAAAACTGAGTCTCATGTCCATTTTGTACCATAGTTTTTAGAGTTGTGAGTAGAGGGTGATACTGTTAATACAGATACAGTGTGCAACAATGGAGAGTGAGGGAAGAGTAGGAAACCAAACATGACCAACAGACATCTACTGACCAACACAAGTAGGTTAAGTGGGCAGAATGACTTTCCACAAGGTGAACTTAGCACACCTGCATGTCCATGTCTACCCTTCTGCTGGTATTTGTAGCGATGAATTGTCGGTGGTTTGAAATAGAGCCCTGGCTGTTTACAAATCTTCTTGGAAATATTTTCTTTAATTATAAATTGTAAAAAGATCTGCCTACAGATACTGTGCAGTATTATTCAAAGAATCCCAAAGTGAGTAAAGCATTGCTTGCCAGTCATGTCCTAGCAGGATGGTTTTTTTGGTGGAAGTTTATCTTTGATCTTTTAAAATTATGCCATGTCCTGTGAAGTTTGGTGTTTTTACTTTAAGCAAAGTGTGATTCATGTGATTGCTATTTTGTAGCTACAGTGTATAGAAACACACATGAATATAGAAATAGAAAATCATGATAATTATTTTAGCTTTGGAAGTCATTATAAGTACTGTGTCATTATCAGTACTATAATCTGTCTATCTTATGTCTAATTTCCTTATTAAAGAAGAGTTGTAATACCTTTGTTTTAGAAAAGCATTGTCTGAAATGTGTGTGTCTTGGGGGATTGCCCTGATGAAGGTGTTTGTTTCTACTGGGGAATGAATTGTTTCCATTTCCAAGGTAAATGTGCTGATCTCTTTGCTCTTGTCGATGCCAGATCGCCTGGAAATCCGTGGAGCTCGGATTGTTTTGGATAATGACCATTATGCCATGGAGAAGTTGAAGAAGAGAGTTTTGGAGTATTTGGCTGTGCGACAGCTTAAAAACAACCTTAAGGGACCCATTCTTTGTTTTGTGGGGCCTCCTGGAGTTGGTAAAACCAGTGTTGGAAGAACAATTGCAAAGACTTTGGGTCGAGAATTCCACAGAATTGCTCTAGGAGGAGTCTGTGATCAGTCTGATATTCGAGGCCACAGGTAATTACTTCTTCCTTTCCTACATGCCCTTTTTAATCTGCAGAATGTATTGGTTATTTTCACTGTTCAGCCAATACAGAGAAATTTTGCTTCTTTAAAAGAATGTTGGGTATTTACTATTTTCCTTGGTGTTGAGTGGTGTTATTTGGGAGAGAATTCTAATGGGAATGGATGTTTAGTGTTGAGGTACAGCCTTTATTCTTTCCTTCTGCTGCTGCCCTTTATTGTCATAAAACAGGAAAAGAAACTTGGAGTGATACATGAAAATTGCTGGAGGATGGCAGTGGACTTGTTTGTGCACTATTTTCCCATTTCAGAAGGAGATTAATGCAAGAATACCTAAGCTGGCAGGTTTTGAAAGAGATTTTTGGATGACATTCCTTAGAACTGTTTTTAATGTTGTGTCTTTCTGTATCTCTTTCTGTATCTTTCTGTATTCTTTTAAACCATTGTATTAATCTATTCTTCAGTCCTTGCAACTGGAAGTGTAATGAATGGGTGATAGAGATAAGTAACTGCCAAGCATCAGTGCAGCATTTTTGCTTCTATTAAACATATTTTATGCTTATTGTACACAGTGCAGGAAACTTGGAAGAATGAATTTTAGTCACTTTTTTTTTTTAAGTCATGTTATTGAATAAAATTTATCCTTAACAACTGTAGGTGAATATTATGAAGTAAAGCTATCAGTTATTTTTTGATGCCATCTAGCAGATAATTTTTCCCAGTGGCTATGCAGCTACTCAGTAGAAAACATGTAAAATAGAATGTCCTAAAAACAACTTAAAACGTGACTTAACATGTGCTGTTCGAAGTGAAGCCACTAGAGGCTGTGGAATGCTCAGCGTTGTGGACAAGAGTAACTTCTGCAGAGCAGAGCAGGACTTGAGCCTTTGTAACTGGGAAACCACAGCTTGAACTTGCGTTAGAAACAAAAATCAAACTTTGTGTCATATGCTTCGGCCTCATAAAGAGTACAGACAGGTAGAGTCGTGTGAGAGAGCCTCTAAAAAGCTTTTAAATTCGGATGTTTGTGGCTGTCACACATTTTTGAGAGCATTATTAAGTTATTCATTCATGTTAGAGGCTAACTGTTAGAAATTTCATATTAAAACATATTCGAAAATAAATTATGAGAAATATTTGATAAGAGACTTTATTTTTTATCAACAAAGGAAAATGTAATCTAGAATTAGCAAGAATATTGTGTGGTTACTCATCAAAAAGCAAGTGTGTAGTTTAAAAATGAATTTATGAGCAGTTGGTACCAGGAGTCCCTTGTAACCAACTGCTTTTTCAAGGTTTTTGTAGCTAAAATCAAACCCACCTGTTGCATACTGGACTTTAAATTCTGCTTTGGTTTGTTTTCCTGCTTCTCGGAATAAGATTTAATCAGATTAGAACTACAGCTTTTCTGTAGAACTCTCTAGTGTCAATGACTCCTTCAGGTTATTCCCAGTCAGGTGAATCCATGTGCATCTGCTGGCAATCACAGGGAGGTGTGGTCTAGAAGTGGAGGAGACACAGACTGTTTTTTGAGTTTCACTGTTGAGTAGGCTGATTTTCTAACATCACACCTTAGAAGACATTTTTTTCTCCTAAAAGGCCCTTATTAGGCTTTGGGGCTTAAGTTAAGGATTCCATTAACATTGCAGAAGAACAGTACTATATGTACCTCCTGATGTACTGAACATGTGAAAAAATGTACTAAATGTACCAGGACATTCAAAAGGGACTGTTTCAGTTTGATTTGCAAGCAAACAGTGCCTGAAATAGCATTCACTTGGGCCACTTCAGTTAAAGATGCAGACGGAGAGTCACCAGGCAAAGCTCTTGGAGAGCAGCAGGGTGGGGAGTGGTGTTTCGGTAATTGTGCTGTTCCACCTGATATGGAAATGGCGCAATTGGAAACGCCCAGGTTTGGCCATTTCACTGGGGATCATCTGCACCTGGGGCTCGGGAATCCTTTATTGGTTGGGTGAAGAGTAGTAAGTACTGTTCTGCATTCCCAAAACGAAATCGTCCTCTTGGTACAAAATCAGAACTCCTTTATCAGACATCCTTCAGCTGTTGTCTGCATTTACTACTCATCTATACCATAGGTTAAGGTATGCTGGTTTACATTTGTGGATTACTTGAAAATCTCCTCAGTATTGATATTTTGTGTCACACAGTAACTATATGGTCTTCTCTGTTGTGTGTTTTTCTATTTCTGAAAAGGAAAGATGTAATTGTGTCATTTATTTATAGTGGTGCTGGTGAGGTAACTGTGAAGCTCCTTCATGTGAAGCACTCCTTCCTATGTTACCATTGCTTTGCAGTTTCAAAAGCTCCGACAGTTCACTTCTGGCTTAGGCCTTTGCAGAAGACTTGTTTAGGTGCACCTGTTTGAGGAGAGGTGAGATTCCTCACCAGGACAGCTGTGCTGGCAGAACTTGCCTGCACTGGCCTTGTTGCACCAGAAAAAAACAAACTGCAGGCAGCTTTACCCAAGAGAGGAATGAGCTTTGTTAGACAAGTACAAAGCAGAGATATATTTGTAAAGCCCTTGAGTGGGTGCAGCCTCTGGCCTTGCAAAAAAAAACCAAAAAAAACAGGCTGTGACCTTGTGCAAGCAAGTTCAGAAACGGTAGCATTAACTTTGTTATCCTTTTCTACCCCTGCAGTTAAAAATGACATAAAACTCTTTGTTTTGACATCACTATGAAGAAAGTGAGTCCTGTTTCTTTCTTTCAATAATTCTAGCCCTGCTTTAAGGGTTCCAGCTCCTGTGCTTTCCCAGTGTACCTTGGGAGAACCAAGAAGGTTGAATTTCTCAGATGTTTTTCTTGCATTTTTTAGGGTACGTAGTGCCTGATGACATACTGTACAACTCTAGTGTTTTGTTTAAAGGTACTTTTTCACTGATCTAAAATTATATACAAAGATTGCTAAGTTGCAGACCTTCTGACTGGAGCTCTCAAAGGTTTGGGGTTTTTTAAGTTGCTGCACAAGTGAGATAACCAGGAAACTTGCTCTGTACTTCCTCTTTTGAGTGGGGAACAGCTGACTGTCCCCTGGGTTTAATGAAGGGAAAGAAACTGCATCCAAAAATGAGCAAAGCAATGTAGGATATTGTTTTGCCTCCTTTCAACCCTAGCAAAAATAATAAAATAAACATCACATTCAGTGATAGTGTTCCCAAACAGTAGTATTTAGTTTCACTAGCTACAAGACAAAGGTTAACAGCCAGACAGATAAATGGCCATATCTGCATGTAATTTTAATATATTCTAGCTGGTTTTGTATTTCAATACCTGCAGGGCCTGTCTTACCAAGGATTCTTTTGTTGAGATGTGTTTGTAATAACTTTGGAGATCTTGAGTGTTTGATTAATCGTATAATAAAATAGGTATGGGTCCATTTGTAATAAATGAAAAGATATCACAGATTCAGACTGTTGCATCTGTTTGCCTTCCTTTAGTTTATAAACCAGACTCTTCCTTAAAACTAGATGGAATGTGGATAGCTTAAATTTTTATAGGATTCAAAAGGATCAAGTAAAGCTTAGTGTATCTAAAAACACAAACATGCATTAAGAAAGTGTAATGTCTTTAAGCATGTACTTGAGAATAATGTACCAAGCAAGAACAAAGAATGTGTAATGTTTACCTAATTATTTTATCCTATTACTGGCATAAACAGAATATTGAAATGGGCTGCATTGTCTCTGAAGCATATAAAATTATTCTCAAGTGCAGTGAGCACCTTGTGGTTAAAAGAACCCAGAGAAGAACAAAACCCGAAACCACTAAAAGAAAAACACCCAAATCTATAACTGAAAATGACCCAAATCCCCAAAAAAACCAAAGAAATGCCCAAATTGATAAATTTGGTTGCACTGGTAAATGATTCACTTCTGTGAACTAAAGCTCTGATTCAGTCTCCTAATTCTCTGATTGCATTTTTTAGAATGCTTTCCCTCTCTTGGCAAGGCTGTGGGTGTGCAGATGGAGAAGGAGGAGGGAGGCTGGCTGTGTAATAGCTCCCCATGCAGAGTCCTGATCTGTAATGAATGTTACACAGCACAGCCCTCAGCGAGAGCAGTTCGCTCCCTTGCTGCAGATTAAGACTACACAAAAGCAGTGAAGTGAGAAACTATTGCCTGCTGGCTGCCTCAGTCTTTAGCAGCTGCCTCGGGAAGGTGGTAACAGGCAAACTGAATTTCTCTTGCATTGCTGGCTGTTCAGAATATCTTAAAGCCTTCAGATCTAGAATTAAATACAGTTGCTGCAGTTTGTTTCCTCAGTTATATATAAATGTATAAATGTTACGTGGAACTGACACCACTGCTGTGTGATTTGGGTTCTGCTTTTGTTGTTTTCTGGGTTTTTTAATATATTTAAAGTAATCTCTAGTATCTTTTGAAATTAGTTCCGTGGTTTTTGGTTGCATCTTTGTAAATGTCTTCCTTTTTATTTTGGACGTTAGTAAACCAGATCATATGGCAAAGCAGGCCTGTTCTGCTTATCTGCTTTGTAAGGGTCATGAGCTAGATACTGTAATTCAGCACTTAATGTATCTCTTCTTAGATTTCATACTCTTAATTATAGTATTTTGACTAGTTATGGCACAAGCAGAAAAGACTGTGGTAAATGCAGCAAACAAGGGTTATATTCACCTGGAAAATGTGGTTGTGTGCCGTGTGTGTTGTGGAAAAAAGATTTTACTGATTTTCCTGAATAAATTCAAACTTGTCATTTTTTGTTTCATTGCAGTGTTCAGCTTTTCATTTTATATTTAAATGACATAGAAAATACAGTTATTTTTGGTAGATATTTTTTCAAGCATGCTGTCCTGGAGGCATTGACAATTCAGCATAATTGGAATTCTGCTCTCTTTTGTAACATGCTGTGTGAACTCTGTTGTAATGACAAAATCCCAGCATCATAATTATGAAAATGTTTTTATTAATGAGGTTCCCAAATCTGCTTCTGCTTGATCTTACAAGGATGCTGTTGCTGGAACATGTAAGATGTCCGCAAGCTGTAAAGTTTGGATACACTTTAATGCAAATGATTATCTTTGCAGACCAACTGATTCACCATGGCACTCAAGTTTTCATCTGCTGCTATAATTGCTTGGATTAGCTCAGATGTATATTACATATTTTTATCAACTAGTTCCACAAATTTTTGTAAAAAAAGCAAGAATTGTTGCAATGCTCCTTGTTCTTCTCTTTTGCCTGGGTTTTCCATGTGATGTTTTGGATGTTCCTCTTCCTGTTGCCCGTGTCACCACCATCTTTCCCCATACCCATTCCTTTCCAGGCGCACCTACGTGGGCAGCATGCCTGGCAGGATCATCAATGGGCTGAAGACTGTCGGGGTGAACAACCCCGTGTTCCTCTTGGATGAGGTGGATAAACTGGCAAAGAGCTTGCAGGGAGATCCTGCAGCAGCCTTGCTTGAGGTAAGAGATGTTAAACTGCAAGCACTGTTTCATCTGTATTTTAGAAGAGTTAAACAGGACTAGGAAGATTCACTGGACAAAAGAATGCCTGACAGTGGTGGCTTTGTTATTCATATATCAGTTACTTAGTTCTGCTATGGGTGGGTTTCTGTCAATTGCTTGGGCACAATGCAGATGCTGTCACATACTGTGCTAAGTAACATAGAAATCTCAGTGAGCTGTATTTGAACACAAGGATAGATTTTGGGCTGTTTTCTATATTTAAATACTGTTCAAGACGTAAAATCACTTACTTGGGGAACTTCAAGACATTGATTTTTAATGATCAAATGTTGTTAGCTAAGAAAGAACTGTAGAGGATCTAGAGGGTAACTTGACTTCTTCAAGTTTTCCCTGTTTTTCTTGGAACAACTTTAGTATATTTTTGAAGCTCTTGATGGTACCAGCTTGTATTGGAGCTTTTACCCAGTGCATAATATGGACTTGCTGCATGTTCTTTTAGGAGCGTTTCTTTAATAAGTGTTGTAATTAACTTTCTGAACTTAGATTTTTCATTTAAGTCACAGATCCCCACTCCTGACTGATTATGGTATGAGTGTTAGGCTGATTATGGTGTGGTGAGTGTTAGCTTTCCAGGAGAGTCAGATTTTCCATGAGCGTATCTTTTCTGAAATTCTGACACTCAGTCTAAGATATAAAATTCAGGAGATTTTGGTAAATCAGATACTGTTGGAATATTTTGTAAATCCCATCAAGTGTTGAGATGTCATTAATTAGTCTAGTTGGGCTTTTAGGAGGCTAAAACTGGATTGATCATGAAAAAGATGAATTGAGATCTGTTCCTTTCAAGCTTCATGTATCATGTGGAAAGCAGCAGTGACAAGTTGTCTGAACCTTCTGCCCAACTTCCATTTTCTGGAGTGTGACATGATATCCCAGTACAATTCCTTCTTCCACTGGCTTGTGCATGTTGAGCACTTTGATTCTAGCAGTTTGCTGGAGAGAGGAAGGAGCACCTCCTCAGGTGTGGGGAAGGGGCAAAGCATTGCCCTGCCTGGGCAGAAGGCTGTGTTCATCCTCCTGTGCCAGCACGGATGGCAAAGGAGAGAAGGAGGGAGAGGATGGCAAAGGAGAGAATGAGGGAGGTGCTGGCACGGCTGAAGTGTTGAGGCTGCCAGGGCAGATGCAGCACTAATGAATGCACTTAATGGTTTTTGTACCGTTCATGTTTAGAAATTCCTTGTACAGCTGCAGTTTTACACTCTGCCTTCTCTTTTGTGTTCTGTCTGGCTGTAGGGACTGCCATGCTCCCACTGTTGCAGCTGCACTGCTTCTGTCATGGTTCTGTACCTGTTTCAGCCAAAAGCAGAAGCATTAATAAAAAACACCCGTATTTTTTGAGCTAGCCTGGCTCCCTGTCACAGAAGTGACTTGGGGCACAATCCTAGAAGCATCTGTTATCAGACTTGAGGTGTGGTAACTTTGGCAGGTGGGGGTGAAAGTGGTTCTGATATTATTTGCCTACAGAGTCATTCTAATGACTCTCTTGACTGACAGCACTTAATGCAGCGATTTAAATATGAAAAATGCTATTTAAATTAAGGTGTCATGAGCTCATCTGGATGCTGTATGACATCCTGCAAATGAAGTGTCAATTGACTTTCTACAAACATCATTATTTTCTTCTGCTAGGTAGTGGAAAATTACTGTTTTGACAAGGCCAATGAGTTCTTTTAAAATCACTGTATGAACAGGCTGTGGTTTGAGAGCTTTGTTTTGATCTTTGCATGTTAACATGAACTAGTAGTAATTTAAATGTGCTAGAAAATAGCATGGCTTCACTTCTTTAGCTTTTAAAAGTGACAGTTATGGTCCTTTACCTGTGTGTTTCTCAAGTGTGTAGTACAGTTTTCTAGGGTGCATGAAAAGCCTCAAAGTGCAAAGAAAACAAAAAGGGGAGTGTAATAAATACAAACATTTTCATTGTACTATTCACCTGTGGGGTTTTATTTATACTTTGCTGAAAATGTAATGCTTTCTGGTTCTTTAGTTTGCTGATACCTCTTCTGTCATTTGTCTTTTAGATATTTGAGCTAAGCTGTCCTAATTCTAGTCAATGTTTGGATAAAAATACCTGAAAATCAAATTTTTCTACTTAGCTGGCTGTTGTTTGCTATGCAGACACAATCATTTTGCATTTCTTGGAAAGAGTAGTTGGTAATTTTATTCAACCTTTGCTGTTTTTTGTAGTTTTTTTATATACTGTCCTGCAGTAGAGAACAATTGTATTCTTCTCTCACATCAGATTTGTGACGGCAAATGAATTTAATTCATACTTGTTTAATTTGTTGTGTTTGAATTTGTTGCTGCTTTAAGATGTTTCTGTTTTTCATCTTTTAAAACCCCATTCTCAGTGATTCTCATCTCTGTTCCTGCCATGGATTTTTCCAGCTGAGGCTCATAAGGTTCACTTCCCACTGCCTGCCCGGGCAGCAGGCTTTATGTAAGCCCTGCTAATTGACCATTAGTTGCATCTGGAGAAGTAATTGCTCTATTAACCATGGCTGGGCTGCTCCCCTGTGAGATCTCTATATCCCTCTACTGCTGGCTAAACATCCTAAAGCAGGTGCTTTACCTCTTCTAATGGACAGCTCATGTCTGGACATAATAGCTTAATTTTCATCTGCTTCTCGTGGTTTACATTGTTGGAAAGTCCATCTGGAATGAGCCAAGGTGGCTGTTATGTTGGAGAGCAAACAATAGTCAGTGGTCACCTAACTGGTACATTTGCTGTTCACACTGCTGCTTGTCTGCTAAGTGCCATCATTAAGTATGAAAGGCACATCCTTTTTTCCTTAATGTGTAGGTGTGTTAAATTCTTGCTGTCTACACCAGGACATATTCAGGAAGAAAATTGCTGTCCCTGTGAGATTGGGAGCAAAGCTTGGTGCATTATAATTGCTGGATATGTGTTTAGTGTTAATGCTTCTGCAGAGCTGTTGCTTCAACAAGACAGAATGTCTTCCTATTTCCAGTTACTATTCATTAACAAAGGAATATTTTAGTCTAAATTTAGATGACCTCTGTTAAAAACAGAAGAAAACAGAAATGGATCCAAGTGCCTGAGAGTGACTATTTGTATGCAGGGAAATTAGACCAGGAGCATAGCCAGGCAATTAAATGTTCATGGAATTTATTCTGGATTTTGTGGTAATAAAAAGCTGTTACAGAGAAGCCTTTGTATGCATGTGAGCTATCTGTCATAAATTAGCCAAGATACTTGGTGCACTGAATGTACTTTTTGTACTTCATATTTTTGTATTAGTTGAGTATCTTGGAAAACTTTTGAACTTGAATTTCAGCACAGATACCGAACTGAAGAACAGTTCTATTTGCTTTGGAAAATCTGTCTGAAATACATAGGCAGGACATTGGTTTGTATCTTATTCTAAAAAATAGTTACTGTGACAAAGAATTATAAATCCAGAGGAATTCCAGCCCTTGTAAAAATTTCAGATAATTAACGTTTTTAGATATTAATCCGAGTTGGTTTGGATTACTGTTTCCCTTATCTTTATTGGATAGTATTTTGTGTATCTTTGTAAATAGTGTTCTAATCACCAGCTTGGCACTTAGTAGGATTCATAAGAATTTCTAGTTGCAGACTAGAAGGGGGAAGAAGTGTGTGTAAATAAATGTGACAAAATGCCTGTTTGGTCTGCCAGAATACACTGGTTTTAAGCAGCTTTGGAATTAGTTGTAAACACTTCATCTTATAGACTGGAATTCTGTGGAAATACTGTTATCAGTATATAAAAAAAGGGGGCTAAGTTGAATTAGGATTAGCTGCTTAAATCAGTTTTTAAAAATTTGCCAGAGTAGGCTTTGAATAGGAGACTAATGTTTGGTATAAACCTACTTGTTTTGAAGACAGTTTATAGATGCTGTGCTTGCATTCCCTGCCTGTTGGTTTGTCTCCCTGTAGTTTAGGGCTAGACTGTGGAGCTGACTGAGGTAAGGCACATCTCTGACCGAATTATTCATCAGGGAACTTGGCTTGTCAGGATACTTCAAGGCCTTTGCCTTCATTGGTAAGGAAGGGAGTAAATGACAGCAGCTGCTTGCTGAAGAGGGTAAGAAAGCTTTTGAATAGCTTGGAGCCAGTGCACAATGGCATTCACAGAGTTCCAGCCCTAGGTTCAGAATTGAAGCATACGCTTCAGTATGTTTTAAGATTTCATTATTAAGGGGAATGTGTAACTGGTATTTTATTATAGCTTCAATACATTTCCAAACTTCAAAATAAAATTAGAATTTATTCTGGTTTTTGGGAAAGTCTGCTGTGTTTCTGGCACTCTGTAAAAAAAAAAAAAAAGGGTTTTCCTAGTTTGTTCTGATCATAATTTTGTTCTAAAGATATTTTCACTTTTTAAAGCCTGAAGAGAACTTAAGAGTAATGAAAATTCAGAATTGTTTCTTTTATAACTATCTAAGAAGTCCTCAAATTCAGTTGTTGGTTTTTAATTATCAACACTGTTCTTGGCTATAATTCAGGTTGTGTGCATTCATTTGGGTGTAGGCAGATAAATTACTTTGACAGTGGTGTGCTGTTTCTCAGGAGATGCATGGGTCCCATTATTTGTGACATGAGAATTATTCATGTTGCTGTAGCATTGATCATTCGCCATCTGGGAAGAAAAAGTGTGGCAGTACTTTAACGGGATGTGAAGCAAAGGTGGTTCACAGGTGATAGAGAAGCCAAGAGTACATTGCTGTATACAACAAACTTCTCATTTGTGGCACTGTTAAAAAATCTACAAGACAGTATGTCAGTACCCTCACGTTCCACATGTGTATTGAATGTTTATCACCTAATCTTAAATGTAGGCAGGTGTTGCATTAGCACTCAGTGAATTTTTGAGGTTGGTCAGACTGTGTGGTTTTGTTCTGCAGTGCTTGTTCAATTTAGTCTCTGTTGTTTTGGGACAAAAAGAAGAATGATTGTATTGGGAAAGCCAGGGCTCACCAAGGGTCAGAGCTTGCCTGGGGTGTTGTGGGCAATAAGAACTTGTACTCCTCCATCAGTAGTAAAAGCTGGACAAAGCAAAGTAAGTGGGGCATGTGATTTGGTGACAGCAGATAAGGCTGGGATTGTGTTCTTCCACTTAGTCTCACAGAGAGATCTCATGGGTTGGTGTGAGAGAAAGAAGTAAGCTTAGAGTAAGAAGAGCTCCCAGCAGCAGGTGAGGATTGGAGTCAGGGATTACTTGGGAGAATTCTTCTTGTTCCATGGAACCACGTGGGCTGCTTTTCCAAGGTTTCTGTGAGTCCTTGAAGGATCGCTCTACCATGTGTGAAAGGTCATGGAGATACAGTTTAGGGGAGGTGCTTGATGGCTGGAGAAGTGCTGCAGCCACCTCTAGAAAAGGGCAGGAACAACTCGTGGGGAAATGACTTCTTGAACTGTACATGTGGTGTGAAATCCAGGCGAGGCCAGGATTTAGTGATATCCATAATGTATTTTATTACTGTAAAGTCAGATTTGACAGATACAAATGGAATATTATAAAGATGTGCATATTTTATTTACTTCTGATTGAAGAATTGCATGACTTCTGTGTTCACTCTTGTTAAGGTCCTAGATCCAGAACAAAATCACAGTTTCACCGACCACTACCTAAACGTAGCCTTTGACCTGTCCCAAGTGCTTTTCATAGCTACAGCCAACACTACAGCTACGATCCCCCCTGCTCTGCTGGACAGGATGGAGGTTATCCAGGTGCCAGGTAACACTGCACTGCTTTCATTGCAGTGGCTATTGCTGCTCCTCAAACAAGTTAGGGGTGTTTTTGCTGAAACCAAAGGCAGCTCCTTAAGGAAAGCCTGCCAGGAATCTGGAGTGCATAGCCAGAATTGTTACAAGGGACAAGGCAGGATGCCTCTGTTGTGGCCTCTGCCATGAGAATAATATTTAGCCTTGCACTCAGGAAAATTGAGTTCCCAGTCTGCGGTGATACATGGGTACATTCTGTCATGATATTTTCCTTCACTGATTTGTTTGTATTCTAACTGTCTGTTGGCTGATGCATCTTTTTAAGATTCTGGTGGAGAAACACTAAAGATTCTGGTCTTTGAAACACTAAAATTCTTGTTCACATGAAGTTATGAATAGCCACAAAGGATCATACCAACAACCTTGTAAATTGTAACTGGGGGAGGTTTTTTGTTAAATTCAATCAGGTAGAATTGTAAAAGGTAAGAAATCTGATTATATTGTAGTGTCTAAGCAAAAAGATTGTTAATAAACACATGCTTTTTTTTTTTTTTTTTTTTAAGGATACACACAAGAAGAAAAAATTGAAATTGCACATAGGCACTTGATTCCCAAACAGCTTGAACAACATGGTCTGACTCCACAGCAAATACAGATTCCCCAAGGAACAACTTTGGGCATAATTACCAGGTAAATCTGTTCCTTGCTTTCAATTTAAAAAACTTCTTTTTTTGCAACTAGTAAATCAGTTAATGATGTGATAACACAAACATGTCTTAATATGTATTGTCCTTAATAGCTTCAGCAGTTCAAACGTTGATAGTTTATGGAATTGCTCTTTCCTTACCTCTTTTCTTCTCTACAGAACGTCCTTTCTGTAGAGTGTTCCTTGCTCTTGCATCCAGGTGTGGCTCACAATTGCCAAGGCCCTGTGAGTGAACAGGAACACCTGAGGCTGGTGTGGCTGCAGTGTGAGAAGCCATGGCCTTGGCAGCAGACAACATTTAGTTTAAAGAACCATCTTATATTTCTATCATTTTCATGGAAACAATGGAAATTACCTTTCTTTTTTTGTGACTTGATGGGCATGTTTGTCTAAAATTTGGAATTAGGCTTAAAAAATTAAAATACAGGGGTTTTAAATGGTTTCTTTTCCTTAGAACTGGGGTTTTTGTTTGACACGACAGCAAATATATTGATGGGAACATCATTTGAACTTGAAACTAGCTCATTTCCAATGGAAAAAGTGTATTGGGATTAAATCAAAGTATTTTATGACCAGTGTTATGCTGTTGTGTGTAGTGTTACTGCCTGGTACTTCTTTTTAGTTCATAGACTAAAACAAAATATTCTTTTACAGCCAGTTCCTCAACTTCCAATGAACTGTATATTTTAAGTTTTAAAATAGTTCTTCCTTTTAATTTTTATGCATACAAGAAGAGCTCAGAGCTATTGGTGGACATTGTTTAGCATTTCATGAAGGTTTGGCATAGGTGTTAGTCATGTCTTTGCATTCAGTAATTCGTCTTCAATTTTATCAACCACAATTATTTTGATGTAAACCAATTATTGTATTCCTATTTATTAGAGGAGTCCAAGGTTTCGATGCCTTTCCCATCCCATTTGTTTTGGCTGTGTGTATAGTAGGAAAGTGTGTTTCTGTTGAAAAGACCTCTCTGTTGCAGAGAACAGCCCAGCACAGCCATTGTCTCTCACAGGTACACGAGGGAGGCAGGAGTCCGTGCCCTGGATCAGAAGCTGGGAGCCATTTGCAGAGCAGTGGCTGTGAAAGTGGCAGAAGGGCAGCACAAGGAAGCAAAGGCAGATCGTGCTGAAGTGGGGGAAGGAGAAGGTGTGTATCTTTGGCATGTTTTGTTAAAAAGGGAACTTCTAATGTAGTCACTAGGGAGCTAATTTAGCAACTTTTTCTCCTATTTTATTCTTCATTAAGGGCTCTGTTTCCAAAAGCATGGCAAATAGTATGACATTATTATTATGTACAGTTTTGCTGAATTATGACTTAGGATATTAGTTAAGTAGTTTCAGCCTGCTAAGTTGGTAATTGAGAAGTTCAGTGCATCTGTTTCATATCTAAGGGTTGCAGTTGTGATTTGTGTATGTCTTCCTAGGCTTTTTAATGCAAATTTTTTACTCTTCTCCTTAGTAAAAAACTAAGCGTGGCTGTAGTTCCTACTAGCTCAGAACTCAATCTGGTTCTTTTGTTGTACACTAAAAAATTGTCTCCTTGAAGAGCTCTGAAATTAGAATTGTTTTTATGTGCCTTTTAAGACTATGCTTGTTCAGCGTCTCTCAGAACTTTGGTGACTTCTCAGCCTCAGTCTGAGAGTGTACAGACAGTGTTTTATCATTCCCAGTCATCCAACAGGCTGAAAGAAAGATAAATACAAAACTCTCAAACAGCAAAAATACCCAGGTAACTGCTTCACCAGTAAGGTAGGTCTCTTTCTAGTCTTGAAATAGAAGAGGGAAGGATGAAGTCGGGCCCATTTCCAGTTCATATGCAGCATACAGCAGGTGACTGCTCCCCTTTTCATCCCCCATGTGTTCTCTTTAATAAAAATGAACATCCTCACTGTGTTTGGTGAAAGATATGATGGAGGGTGTAAGTGGCTTTTGTTCCAGCCAGATGCTGATGGAGGGTATTGCTGTACACAGCAATTTCCTGTTGGAGCTCCAGCGTGCTCATTGCAGCACTGCATGTCTGCTCTGATGGACTTTGTGAAGTCAAACACTGACTTGTTGATGCTTCTGTGCTCTCTTTGTGAATGTGACCGCTGAGCCTTTAGGCTGTGCTGGCCCAGCTCATCAGCACCAGGCAGTATCAGGTGTCCTGGCTACTGCACCTTTTGGACAGTAATTTTGACAAGTCATATTGTCAAAGTAGGTAGCTGTGTGTAAAATGTGCAGAGGTCTAATGCAATTGCTGAATAACAAGAGAGGTCATTCTGCTCTTCAGGCATTCTGGTAAAATAAACTAGAGGTAGGTTCAGAGCACAGCTCGTGGCACTGTGAGAAGAAACACTTTATTATTAAGGCAGGTAACAAAAAGGAACTGTATTAGACATCTCAGTCCAGTGAAAGAGTTATTTACCATGTTAAAATTAGTGCTGTGCTTGCAACTTAGGTATTTACGCTGTTAAAAGTATACACTGTTAAAATTAGTACTGGACTTGCAGCTTACCAAAGCTAAGTGAAAACAGCAGGCCAAGTGCTTCAAAGCAGGCAAAATGCTGGCATTTTTGGTTGACCCTGTTTGGAGTTAAGAAAGAAATGAGCTGTGAAGAGTTGCCTTTCTACTTCTGGAGTGAAAACTGTCCATAAGAAAAATACGTATTAATAAAAGGGAGTCTGAGGGACAGGTGTCTCTGCAGTTAAACTTTGCTGTTATGAAGACTTGGACAGAATGGTGGAGTCTGCAAAGTGTGTTTTATTTTGTACTAATACTGTGCTTGCACCCCGGCGTGTTTTTCCAGTGTGTCAGTTGCTGGCAGTGTATGAGAGTAGGAGCCTTTTAAAAAATATTTTTATTTTCATTCTGTCAGTTGGAAACAACTAGGTGTTCAAAACAAAGCTTGTAAATACTTGCAAGTTGATGGGAATAATGGGATTTGTAGCCTAAATTGGTTTATTTGGCTTTTTTTTCTCCTGTTGATTAGTGGATATTTGTGCAGTTGTGCATCATGATGATGAATTTTTCTTTCATATAATGAATGGCTCTGGAAGATTATTTAATCAAGTTGTCATCCCTTAATAGTTTCATTTAGAATTATTTCTTGAATTTTTTTTCTTTATCTATAAAAAATACCTCAAATTCATTTTTGCTTTCCACATTTGTGTTGCTGATGTGAGATTGAGACTCTACAGTTAGTGCATTGGTATGCCTTGAGTTGTGACTAGGAGAGGGCAGACTGCAGGCTCGCCTTGCTTGCTAAAACATAATTTATACCTGATTCATAGCATAGCCAAATAGACCCATGGTGCCTGTTGTGTTTATTTAGCTGAGTGCCTTCTGGCTGGTGGGTTGTAGTAAAAGTTAAGGACACTAGGTGGTAGAATCCCAGAATCTTCACCATTACATTGATTAAATCAGATTATTAACTCCAAAGGGAGCACCTGTTTTCAAGGCTTTGTAAAGATCAGACTTTTGACACTGGCAGCAGGCTCTGGGAAGGGAGGGTACTGCCCTAGCAGAGCTGCAGATTCTCTGTCAAGCTGGGTTTAGCACTCCCAGAAATGCACCACTGAAATGTGCTGGCAGCTTTGTGGTGCTTTCCTTGCTCCTCTGCCTCCTGAGCTTTCTGGAGAAGTTGGTGAGTGTGGGAGTGTTGGTTTGTGGCACTTGTTGACTTTGCACAGCAGAAGCAAATGCAGTCATTTTTCAGAGCTCTCTGGGGAGTCATCCCTGTGTACAGTAATGCTATCTGATATTTCACTGAAACACTATCTAAGATTTATGAGGCACTCCTCGAGTCTTTTGGCAATTAGAAGAAATTCTAGGAGTTAGAAAAATATGTGAAACTCTCCTTCCTATTTTAGTACAACTGCTTTGAGAATACAATGCAGCAACTGTGCACTGAGGTATCATATCATGATACAACAGTTGAAACTTAGAGTGAGAAACAATTTCTCTAATTCAGACCCGAAGGTAGAATTAGGACAGGTAGTATTTCATAACTAAAAGTGATGAAATGAGGATTGTATTTATGTTGAAACCAAGGCTTTGAACATACTTAAATATTTCCATAACCTAGCAGTACAGTGCAGTTTGTACTACTCCTTGTGGATGGATCACTTGGGTTTAAATTAAATGCAAGTTAGACTGCAGTTGTCAGTGTGAGCTGTCACATGAAATGTGGTGAGTGTCAGTCCCAGGGTAGTGTGACTGCAGGTCCTTGGGTCTCAGCCCTGCTGACCTTACACAGCCTTGCAGGCTGCAGTGTGGGCCTAGCCTGAAAATTGCTTGGAATGACTTCTCTGTAGGAGGTCAAAAAGGCATCACTGTTCTGAGAAGTTGGCTTTATATACAAATTAATTTTTTAAGTGTCTTTTTTCCCCATGTTTATTTATCTAAATATTCCTGCATGAACACCTCAAATTCAAGTGCTTCAAATACACATTGTTATTGTAGATCACAAGTGATGGAATTTAATTATTTTGTGGAAAGAACACTTTTCTGATGCTGTGGGGAGAAATACACATAGCATTAAATTTAAGCATATAAGTGTAAACAGGATTAGGGTCCCAGGAAATTATTTCCTTCCTAAAGAAAATCTTGTGGAAGTAACACTTCCTAAAAGTTTGGTGCATGAGATATGACAGTGGAATGTTGTTTTTAGGGTGCAGTTTCATGTTATGGCTGGCTTTGAATGTGAACTGTTATCAGCAAGAGCAATTCCATCCTTTTCTATCTAAATGCATTTTTGGGGTTTTTTTTCTGAGTTTGGAGGGGCTGAAAGAATTCAGACTCTGTCTGTTGTGTGCTGAAGTATCTGCTGCTCAGTCAGATGAGAAAGAAAGGACATGTTCTTTTCTCTTTAGTTGCCCACGAACCTGAAGCCTTTTCTATCGTGCTGATGCTCTTTTTCATACATCTTCATAGCAATGCAGCAAATCAGAATGTGTTATGTTAAAAACTGCTTTAAAATGTTAGGCTTCTATTTTTCTGTCTTGGTCAGTAAGTATGGCTAGAAATCTTTGGGTTTAAGACTTGTGTTGCTAGTGCTTAATTTAAATCTGTTTTATGAGGAGATGAGAAACTGCTACATGTTGAGGAAGTTTTAGGCTTTTATATTCCCTCATTTCCATTACATCTCTAGAAGAAAGTAGCAGTTGTAATTTTTTATATCTTTGTGCCATGGAATGTCTATTAAGATAAAATCTTTCTATTTAATAGTTCATTGTATGTTTTCTTAGGAGTCCATTTTCTTAAAAATCCAGTATTTACATGTGAGACTTTTTTTTATTTTGGGAATGTGCAAAGGCAGATTCCTGAGGAACATTGTGATCTTTGAGTAGCTGCAGATTCTGCTTGGAAAATTTTACAAACAATCTTTTTTTGGTTGGTTGTTTTTTGACCTTATTTTTGGTTACTTGGGGAGGGCTATGTGTTGTTGTTTATTTTTAGTATTACAATTTTTAAATGTTAACTCAGTGCCATTGCTTTTGTGTCAGCAGACCTGTAAGAGCAGAGCAGCAGGTGGTTCCTCTAGTGCAGTTCAGAGCTCTGCTAAGGGCACTTTTTGACCTTTTAGTTTATTTTGCCAACTTATCTCAAATTGTAAGATGCTTCAGCTGCTGTCCTAATCAGAAGTTCTGTTTCTGCAAACTTGAATTCAACTGTCTTATTTTAGATAAATGTGTCATTTAGCTTGAACTGTGGTTTATGGCTGTTAGTCTGGGGTAGGTAGAGAACATTTGTCATTGTTAGTGCAAACCTTAATTACTTGTGTCTTTACAGATTCATCATAGTCAGCACTTATTTAAAGATGATAAACAAAGATTGCTTTTCCTTCAAAGAAAATGTTTGTGTTTGTAATTACATTTTGGGACATCACTTTATGCTTTTATAGAAAATTAGATAATGCCAGGATTTAGGTTACCATTTTTAGAAAAAGTCTGGAGTTTGTATTGTTACAGATTATAAAATGGGATTTACTCATTAAATTAGATGAACTGAAAGAAAAGAGTTCCTGGCTTTTTAATAGTGCAGGTGTCCTCAAATTCCTTGGTTTGTTTATGAGGCATTTGTCTTCAGCTGTATACAGTTAGGTGAAATAAATATGTTTGTGTTTGTTAGGCAGTAAAATCTTGGAATAGAACAAAAGCAGCTGGTTTTAAATGCAGTTTTGTTTTGAAATATGAATTTCATCTCAGATTATCAAATAGTGTTGAAATTTCAGTCTGTATTGCAAGAATAGCATGCAGGGTTATGTTTCCTAGACTTGCTAGTATTTATGTCTTTGAATTTATTATGTACAAAAATAGTAGTGTAACAAAAACAGAGAGACATGCTGGAACAACAGGAGGCATCTGACTAAGGCAGTGTTTCCAGTAAAGGAATGGGATTTAGCTGTGGAGCAGTGAGCTGGACAATGGGAAGATTAGTGGCTGTTGGATAAGAGCTGTTAGACTGGAGCCCTGAATAATAACTGAGTTGCTGCTGTCATGTTCATAGTGATGTAGAATGTTTTCCTTGATACTCTATTAAAGCATTTGTGAGAATTGCACTGTCACAAAATAATCTGTACAAAGGCCTTTATGTATCAGGATTAATAACAGTTTGTATCTTGTGAAAGGAGACATACTCATTCATCCATTCCAAGAATTACTTTTGCACCACTGACCACCTCTTCACGTTATAGTAAATAGATTAGATCAGTGATTGGAGTGTTTCTGTTTAAACTCCTGGATTTTCAGTTTCTGTGCATGCATTGATGTGCAAAGGAAGACCCAGAAAGTTTCTTTGCAAATTGAAATTGGAAAGAATTCAAGGAAAGTAAGCAACCTGTATTTGGGTCCCAACACAATGCAGGAGTCTTAAAGCTCAGTGTGCATTCCTATGTAATACAGACTTCAGATGTGTGTTAGGCTGGTGTTTGGGGTGGGAAGAAATGTCTTCACTCTGTGTGTTCAGGAGGGCAGCCCCAGGGCAGGGAGGCACTGCCCTGAAACTGCCACAGAGCCTTAGAAACAGCTGGATTGTCCAAGTAATCTTCATTTCTGATACAGTTTTCACTGCAACACTGCTTAGGGCTTTTGAGAAATGCTGATAAGCCTCTTGCACCTGGGTCAGATTCTGTGGGGAAGTGATTCCCTGCTTGCATTGTCCCTCTGCTCCCAGTCCCTTGGTGAAGGCACAGTGTCAGCCCCTGCAGGTGATGTGCAGGTTCCTGAGCTCAGTCATGGAAACAGCTCCTGTGCAGCCTGGGTTTGGGACTTTGACCTTGACTGGGTTCCCATTACAGTTCCCTTTTGTATAGAAAACAGAAATTTGAAGGCAATTCTGCTAAGGAAGCCATTGTACAGGTAAGAAATCCAATCATGCTGTAAGTGAAGGAAGGGAAGAGCCCACTTCTGAACCCATAACTATTGCTTTAATTGTGTGGGCCCTCCTAGGTGGCGCTTGAGTATATTGCATGCAGAAGTGTCAGGCTGCTGGGGGGTTATAGCCCTTCCTGAAGAGTATATCATGCCTGTAGGTGTCTCTGAAAGTGCCTGATAATTGGACCTTGGAGGATTTTTTTTGCTGCTATTGATTATTGAGCCTGACACCTTAGCAATATCTCATTCAGCAAAGAGAAGAACAGAGCCCTCTGTGTGTGTGTAGTATTTCAAGACAAAAGCCACAGATCGTTACACTGAAATTGTTTGAGGTTTTTCCACTAAACAAGGCCCGTAGGTGTTGTGTTCTGAGCTGGCTGTTGAACAGACAGATGTCAGTTCTGGGAGTTAAGCAGCCTGAGCAGGTGGAAGGTGTCCCTGCCTGTGATGGGGGGGTTGAACTATATAATCTTATAAGGGTTGCTTCCAGCCCAAACCTTTCTATGACTGAGTAAAGCCGTAAAAGTCATAGGAGGCAAAAATCAACATGAAAAGTGTCACATCAGAGTCTGTGCTGTGAGGGCTGCACTGGAGGTGGTCTCTGTGCTGGGGCACAGTTGTAAACACACATAAAAAGAACAGGAGTTACTGCACTGTCAGAATTGCCCTGTTCAGCTCCACATTCTCTATTACACTGTATTGCACAGGATTCCTCCTGCAGGAATCAATCCTTCCCTGCGAAGGTGGGGAGGCCCTGGCACAGATGCCCAGAGAAGCTGTGGCTGGCCCGTCCCTTCAAAGTGTCCAAGGCCATGTTGGATGGGGCCTGGAGCAACCTGGGATAGTGGAAGGTGTCTCTGCAAGACCTTAAAGCAAGATCAGCTTTAAGGTCCTTTTCAGCCCAAACCATTGTGATTCTGTGAAATCTTGGTTTTTTTGCACAAATCTGGTAAAAAGTGCAAAATCCTAAATGAGCCTAATGTGTTTTGCTGTTTGAATTAGTTTAAAATGCACTTAAGCTGATGAGTTGCATCTCTGTCAGTGCTCAAGATCTAATTTTATCTTTGATGAACAGTTAGAACATATTTAGGCTTAATAATTAAATTTCATGCCATATTATCTTTAATTTGACAAGATTTTTGTGAAAGATGGTTTGAGCACCATTCTGTGAACTTTCTGAGCATTTCTTTGCACATTCTATTTTTCTCTGTCACGATTTTGAAAAATTCCTCTGTCTAGGAAAGACTGATAAAAATCCTAAATTAGATCTTCTTCCCTTAGATTGCAAAGAACACATCACAGAAGATGCCAAACCAGAATCCATCAGTGACACAGCTGACCTGGCTCTGCCACCTGAAATGCCGATTTTAATTGATTTCCATGCTCTGATAGATATCCTGGGGCCACCCATGTATGACATGGAGGTAACATCCTCATTGCTTGACTGCTCTTTCTGGCTGCTATGGTTATTGCTATTGGCTGAGTCTATACAGTGTTAACAATATTATATAACAATAAAATGTGTTAATGGCAGCACTGTGTTCCTTCGTGTTCCACAAAGTGTGTGTTTTTGCCTGAAGAAGTTTTTATTTTCTTTTAATTCAGGGTACATAAATAACATAATGCTCTGACTTTTCTGTTAGCAAAGGTTCTTGCAGCAGTGCCTAAGAATGCAGTGATGTTTTTTCAGTTTGAAACAATTTTGCTTTTGTTTGGGGGATGTTTGGTGGTCTTGGGAAAGAAGCCAAAAGTAGAACCCAGGAATCCTGTCTCTGCAGCAGCTGTGCTGACTGTCCCACATACCTCCTTAAAGCCAGGCAGCATTTCTGGGTATTAAAACCCCTTCAGTTTGCACCAGGAGTTCTCAGGCATTCTTTAGGTTAATGTGACTCCTAGCTATTAAAATGTTTTATGATCAGTCAGGCACCTCTAGCTCTGTTCCTCAGTAGGCATATTTAAGATTTTTTGCTTTCCCCCATCTGTATTTTGCTCCATTCTATGAAAATGCCATCAGTTAGAGCAGTTGGTTAGTTTGGGATTCTCATTTCACCAGTGACATTGCAGTTGTGCTCTGTTTCTGAGAACTTTCCTCTTATAATTCTTTTCTCCTAAAGCAGAGGAGCAGATTTCCAGTGGGATTTGGAGAACAAAAAGGGGACAAGATGTATGGGGGAAGCAGGAGAAAATGGATGGTTGTTAAGAAATTAGTCAGTTTCTAGACCTGAACTGAGGCTTTTGGATATGAAAATTTTGTCATGGAGGAGAGATTCTTAAGGAAGAGACAGAAATGAGGAAACAAACTGAAAGGAGCCAGTGCCATTGATTGTGCCAGAGAATGGTGATGGGGGCAGTGCAAGGAAGAGTGGGAGAAGGAAGATAAATGACCAACAGGTCAGTGCCTCATCACTCTGGGCTGAGTTTATTCACATGGATTCTTTGGTGATATATTTCTTTTTACTTTCAGAAATTAGAAGAGTTTGCTCTTTAGGCAAATGACTTAATTGTCAGCAACTCAGATTTGTTCTTTCCAGCTCTCAGAAGCCACTATACCCAACAGTAAGATCACACAAATGTAAAAATTCAGTGCTAATATGGGACTTTCCTTAGGTGTTCTGCCTGGTTTTGATTTTGTTTCTGGTGTTAATTATTCATTTAAATTTGGTAGTGTGGCTGTGTTGGAAAACAATTGCAGCTATTTTGTCTTTTTTCTACAGATTAAGTAGTACAAGTAAAATTTTTAAAGTGTGGTTCTTAATTCCAAGGATACAAATACAGGAGTGCTGGGTGGGGATTTTCTTTTGTGGGTTTTTTTGTTTATTTGTTGTGGGGTCTACAATAGATGCCATAAATTTGCAGGTAGGCATTTAATGCATCTGCTGGCTTGTGTAAACAGCAGTAAGACTGATTGAAGCTTATGACTTAGGCAATCAAAAGGTTTTCTTAACATTTCTGTATTTAGAAGGCAAATTTAGTGCATAAATAGAAGTGGAGATGAATCCGCACAGATCAATTCCCCAAGCAGCTCAGGTTTTCTTTTAGTAGTATTTGCTGTATTTATTAATGAATGAATATTTTTCAGTACACACTTTGGTTTTTTCCATGGAAATTGCTCAGATAACAACATAACTGCTGTTTTAAGCAATTTTCCCAGCTAACATGTTATTCCTTAGAATTTTCTCCAGTCCTCCCAAGGTTCTTGGAAGCAGCAGAGTTCCTGTGTCTGGCAGGTGTCAGAACCTGGCTGCTGAGGGTTGCTGCTCTGTAGCCACAGGCTGTCTCCTCTCTGTGGCTGCCCTGAGAGCTTCACCCAGGGCCTGCATTTTGCCATTTCTCAGTAGCTGAAACAAAGGCACAGAGGCAGCCACTGCATCAGTACCTGCATGGGACTGAGCAAATGGAACTGAAAACATGACAGGAGTTAATTGATCTGTGTCCTTCAGGGAGTTCCTTACCCAGGGATTCATCTTCACCTTTCCAGTGCATTGCTTGGCTGTTGTCTGCACAGGTCTCCCAGCAGGAAGACATGACAGAATAATCAGCTCCTACTTGCTGGATTAATTCATTTATCACAGATAAATAATCTCATGTGTCTCCTGACAGAACAAATGTTGGAATAAATCACATAGTGAGGCTTTGAAAGAATAATCTCCACAGTTTAAAGTGTAAAAGATTTAATGAAGTGTTTTAGCACAGCAGACTTTTAGGGGAAGGGGTTCCTATCATATCCAGTGGGTTTATAATGAACTATTTGTATTTTTGGCTTGGATTTTAGTTTGGGTTTTGGGTTTTTTGTTTGTTTTTTTTTTTTTTTTTAGCTTTTTTTTTGCTTTTTTAAAAAATTTCAACCCCTAATTCTGCTCAACTAACAAAACATTATAGGCACCACAGGGAGGCCCGTCAGGATTAGTTTATATCCTCATAACTTGAGTGAAGTTGAAGGGACAGAAGCTGTAGGTCAGTGAAATTGCCTATTCTAGGAAATGAAAGTACAGATACCATAAAAGAATGGCTCTGTTTCATGGGACATGCACAGTTCTAACTAGGGAAAATATTAGGGTGACTTTCGGAAGCAAAACCTGTTCAGAGCACAGGTTTAGATTGGCATTTTTATCTAAGAACTATCAGTCTTGTGGTGATATTTCTGGGAAATCCTCCTCCCTCAGAGGGAAGCCACTGTTAATGTGCTTTGCCAGCAGTAATTTGCCAGGGAATGAATCAGAAGAGTAGAAAAAATGGTTTGTACAGTCAGGCTGGGAGAACCTGTGGAAGGAAAATAAACATACCAAGGGCCAGCAAGTGACTGAACTGCTTCTCATCTTCCCCTTGTGAATCAGGGACTTAACAGCTTTTTGTCCATTGCACTGGCTTAGTGTAGCTCCAAAACTGCAGATGATAACCTGAAAGATTTTAAAATAAATAACTGTGCTGAATGTTAAGACCTTAATTTTGGCAGTGTCCAGGCAGCTAAAATGCATCTGACAGTATGTTCATGTACTCAGGGTACAGCTAAATCACAGCTGGCTTGGTCTCATCTACAAAAATTTTCAAACCCCAGGACTCCATGTAGGTCAGTGACACCTTCATCATCTGCCAGACATGACCAGTCATCATCTGATTCAAATGGTCATTTTTCACTGCAGTTGTTTAGGAAGTGCAAGAAAGGATTTATTCTAATTTAAATTCACCTGACTTTTGGCGAGAGGAAATTATTCAGAGGTGCCAGGAGTGATTCAGTCCTGTGGAGCTCCCTGTAACACTTTGTGGGTGTCTAAAATGTACTACAGTGTGCTTTCCTCTGAGTGTTGGGGGTTGTGTGGCTCTGGGTGTGTTTAGGGATTTTCAAGGGGCTTTTCTGCAGCCAGATCTCAAAGCTGCCAGGGCGTTTGCCATGTTTGACTGTCACCAGGCCTCAGTACAGGTTCAGTACAGGAGGAGGTTGCAGCAGGGGTGGTCCAGTCTCTCTCCAGGACAGCAGGAGAGGTTGCTTGGCTAATTAACTGGAGGTACCTGTTAATGCAAGGAACAATGGTCCAAAGGTGATCAACACCTACTGCACATCCAGTTTCTCTTATCAGATCTCAACTGACTTGTGAAAGGAGGAGGAGGTACCTGCCTAGTCTGAGGATAGAGGAGGGACCTTGTGCCAAACGATCTCTTCAGAACCATTTGGGTTTTGATTTGTTGTCCCATTTGCTGTTTCTGCCCCTGAGTTCCCAAACAGTCTCTAAACTGTTTTCAGTTGATCCACAGTTCAGTCCACAAAAACTGAAACAAAACCCCCAAACCAGCAATCCTAGTTAATGGCTGCTTTGGGCTGGAAGAAGGTGTGGACAGTTAATTTTGTTCATTAGACCTGAAGTGTTTGAAACCATGGTGGTTTGCCAAAATACCACTGTCTCCTGTGCAAAGAGGAATGTTGCAGTGTTGTTGGATTTCAGTGGGGCCAGGATGAACTGACTTTGTTGACCTGAGTTACTAAGTAGTTACTAAAATAATCAGAGTAAATCACTTTAACTAATAACACACAGAGAATGAATGTAGAAACAGATGTTAGCAAAAATGGAAATGCTTGATGAGGTATATTGATACCTTAAAAGTGAAACACACTATTCTGTGCAATTTTCTTAAATGCTAGAGAAAGAAAGAGCCTTCTTAGCTAAATCATGCCAATGACAGCAAAGGGCAGGATGTAGATGCCAGTGCCCAGGTAAGGGAGAGCTGCAGGAGAACCAGGAGAAAGGGCTGTGTGCCTGCCTTGCCTTTAGCTGCCAGTGCAGCTGCTGACTTGCTTGGCTGCTTGTAATTCCTAGTGG
Organism: Erpornis zantholeuca; assembly: GCA_013400515.1. Classification (NCBI taxonomy): domain Eukaryota; kingdom Metazoa; phylum Chordata; class Aves; order Passeriformes; family Timaliidae; genus Erpornis; species Erpornis zantholeuca. The sequence goes on along the minus strand of VZTN01013614.1, from coordinate 52,208 downwards.
GACTCTGTCAGGTGTCCCCTCAGCCTGGCCTGGGAACACATTTGTGTTTCTGCCATTCTAAAGTATTTGTAAATGTCTGCAGGGGAGAACGTCAGGAGCTTGTCTGGCCACAGCTTGGGCAGTGGCACCACCTTTAAAGAGGCTTGTAGGGAACACTGGGGAGCAGAACTGGCTTTGTCACAGGAGCTACAGTTAGGACAAACACACTCCAGCAGATGGGTTAAGTCACATAAACAGTCAGGATTGGCTGAATACTTGGTCCTTTGAGGAGAAAGATTCTTACAGTTCTTTTGGGGATGGGCAAGATTTCAAGAATGACACGCCCAAGTATTTGGCATGGCCTTAAGCTAAGCTGCCACATACAGCTCCTGTTGTGTAATTAGTGTTTACACATATCCAGAACTACTGCTGCATTAAATAATAAATCAGAAAATAAGAGATCAGACACTTGGCTTAAGTTTTGTGTTTTAATGGGTGCACTTGTTTCAAAGCCAACTATCAAATTGGTTTTGCGACGTCTTTTTTATGGCTGTTCCCTAAACTGCATCCTGCATTTCCCTCCAGGTGTCTGAGCGCCTCAACCAGCCCGGAGTGGCCATAGGCCTGGCCTGGACCCCCCTGGGAGGGGAGATCATGTTTGTGGAAGCGAGCCGGATGGACGGGGAGGGCCAGCTCACCCTCACGGGGCAGCTGGGGGACGTCATGAAGGAGTCAGCCCACCTGGCCATCAGCTGGCTGCGCAGCAACGCCAAGAGATACCAGCTCACCAACGGTGAGCACACTGCAGCACTGCCCAGTGACCCTGCCCCTTCCTCACCGTGCAAATGCTTTAAGTACCACACTAACAGAGAAGGGCTTTCAGACATCACTGCTACAGTGGAGATGAGATCAGCTCCAGCATGCTTTTGTGTAGTTCTTTCCCAGTTGCTGCCAAGCCAAGGTGGCTGTGGCCTGGCAGAACACGAGTTCATCTTGTGTTGAGTCTCCCTGCCATAGCCTGGAAGGTTGTGGACAGCCTCAGTGCCAAGGTGGTGCTCGTTGGTTGTGGCAGACACTGACTCTGACTCATTTTTACTCTCAAGCTTTCCAGCAGTACTTCTTGATGGAGATGGATACAGAAGTCTGTAGTTTTTCGTAATAGGTGCTATTAAAAGGTTTTTGTAGTCGATAAAATACTAAAATTTAGTATTAAATAATAATATTAATTAATACTATTAATTAATACTAATACTAAAATCTAGTACTAAAATACTAGAATGCAGCTGTGGAACTGCAGTGCAATAGGACTCTGGGCAAGAACATTTTAACTCTTTTTTGTTTCAACCTCCCAGGACTTGTGGAATTGTGCTTTCTAGATTGGTCATCTGCAGATCAGGCAAATAAGTGACCAGTATCTGTCACTATTTGTGGAAGTTTAGACAGGTTAAAAACCACAATTGAATTCATGTATGAAATGCTGCAAACAGTACCTGTGCACATGTTTACCTCTCTGGTTTACGTTCCAGGTACTCCATTACAGGTGAAAGGACATAAATGAGAGTTTCACTTTATTATAATTGTGAGTTTCTTTGGAGTATTCTCTAAGCATCCACATTGATGGTTTGGGACATAAAAATTCTATGTAGAAATTGCTTGGTTTCTACATTATCCCTACTCTGAATTTCCCAACACATGCAAATGCCAAGCTTATTGGTTATTGTGTCACAGTTTTTTCTAGGAATATGGATGTAGGAAAGCTCATTGGGTTTTGTCTTTGTTGTTTTTTCCTAGGGCCTCTGCAATATTGTGTCATTTTTATCACCCTACTGTTAATAAATAGTGTCGAGGCTTTTAGTTCTTGGTGGGCTTTTAGAATAAAGACCAGGAACAAAATAGGTTTAGATTTTTAACATTCAAACCATTCTTTTTTTCCTTAAGCTTCTGGAAGTTTTGATCTCCTTGACAACACTGACATCCATCTGCACTTCCCAGCTGGAGCTGTCACAAAAGATGGACCATCTGCTGGCGTTACCATAGTAACCTGTCTTGCTTCACTCTTCAGTGGGCGGCTGGTGTGCTCGGATGTAGCCATGACAGGAGAAATTACACTAAGAGGCCTTGTTCTTCCAGTAAGCATCATTTGAGGAAAGAGCTAAGTTGTATTAATTCTCCCTATTTTGGATATAAAATCTGTTAACAGCCACTTAGAAAACCTGAGTCTTGCTGGATCGTTCCTTAGCAGCAATGCAGTCTCTGCTGCTGCAGTTGGAACAGGCCAGTGGAGGCCAGGCTGCTGCAGGACTGCCCCACTGCTCTGCTTTGCCTTTCAAGCTAAAGCCAGCCTTGATGTGGCTTTTTGGGAAAACACATGAAAATGTCTAGTTGGAAAGGAAACCTCAATATCTTAAAATGCAAGATGGCTCTAAAGTCTGTACTGCGATTTCTAGAAGTGCTTCCTCAGACTGCTGGTACAGAACTGCCTCTGGTGTCTTTGCGAAGTTGTGTCTTAAAGCTCTCACAGTAACCACACACAGGTTACTCCTGAATCCATGGATCTACTTGCAGGTTTCCCTTAAATGTTCCTTGTGTATAGCTCAGTCAAATGGGGTTTCCATAAAGCTTTGTCAAAGCATGAGGGCAAAGAAGGTTTTCAAACAAACAGTTTAGTTTAAGGTGTCAGTGGAGCATGGCACAGGTCGTGAAGCCGATATGGGAGTTACCATCTCATACCAAATGATGGACAGAAGGAGGATGAAGATGGAATTCAAGGACAGGATTTTGTTTCCTGCAGAGGAGACAGAACCAGAGGTGCCCTGGTAAGGAGTGGCCTGAGAGGCTGTGGGGGCAGTGAGCCATTGTGCAGGCGTCTGGAGCACCCTGCAGTAACTCTGGTGCAAGCCAGCTCAGCCCTGCAGCCAGACCATCCTTACTGCCCCGGGCAGTGACCATGCTGTGCCTGCTGCTGAACGTGCATGCAGAGATAAAGTAAATATTAAACCACATTCTCCTCCTTGCCCAGGGTAGTTTGAAATTGTGCTGTTACAGTCACGGAACTCCCAGGAGTGTGCCAGGGGCTGCCCCTGCTGCTGAGTGTGCAGCAGTGCCCAGACCCATGGGGTCACCATGAGGATCACAGTTCACTCCTGCCCTGTGTCCCAGCAGCCTGAGGTTTGCCCTTTGTGCTGTAATACAGGGCCTTCCTCTTCTCTAAAGCAGTGTAAAATTACAGATTGCTGCTCTGGGCTGGTCTGTAGGAATAGAAGGGAGTTTGGGGGAGAAGCTACAGCCATAAGAAGAACTTATTTAACCCTCCTAAATCTAGCACTGCCTTTATCTGAAAAATCTTCTGTTCTAATGCAGGTGCAGGATTACAGCACATTGTATTTAAAAAATGAAGGCCACTTTTGTTAAAAAAAATCCTGAAAAGCAATGACTTTTCCACCATTGATGCTCTTGTACCTGCACTCCTAGATTTATTTTTCTCTTATTAGCTATTAGAGAAAGAATACTGTAGCATTAATTTAATTATTGCTACATTATACATTTATTAATGTATTTCCCTCATTAAGCACATAATGAGCTACAACTGGCTGCATTTTTAATTGCTTTCCTAAATGACTGAGAGAGGCAGAACGGTTCATCAGCATTTAACTCCTCATGTGATGTTACAATAATTACTCTATTAGATTAGATCACTGTTTTTATATATGTATTTCTTCTCCTTCTTAGGTCGGGGGAATTAAAGACAAAGTGCTGGCAGCACACCGAGCTGGACTGAAGAGAATTATCATTCCCCAAAGAAATGAGAAAGACCTTGAAGAGATTGCAGTGCACGTGCGGCAGGAGCTGACCTTCGTGCTGGCTGCGTGCCTGGACGAGGTGCTGAACGCAGCCTTCGATGGTGGCTTTGCAGTTAAGGCCAGGCTTGAGCATCTCAATAGCAAACTTTAGGCAGACAGGCCCAAGTTACTTCTCTCACCACTTCTATAGTTCTTGATCTCTTTCAGCTACATTTAGGTATCAGGTACCACTATGAGCTAAACGGGATTGTTTAAATGGGGTGTCAGTGGCAGCAAAAGGAAGGTGTTGCTGCAGCAGTTACCAACCTGAAACTGCATTTTATGGGCATTTGCTGCTTTTTATCAGTAAAGAATCTTGAATCTAATTTCCTGATCGAGTCAAGCACGAGAAAGAATTCCTTAGTCTGGCTGGTACCTATGTACGTACATGGCAGCAGCTGCTCACAAGCCTAGAGAGAATAATGTACAGCAGGAGAGGCTCATAGATGGGGTTGTTACAAAATGCAAACTGATGTAGTGCAAGTTTACTTATTTACAAAATATCAATAATAATAATGAATAATAATGTGCTGAGGAGCAGCAGTATCAGGGAAAATAAGGTTTTTGAAATCTAAAAAATACACTTAAGGGATCTGAAGAGAAGCACTATAGTCTAAATGAAGTTATTAAGGTCTTTCAGCACTTGGTTCTAGTTTGTAGCAAGGCCGCTGCAGGCATTTTTCAAACCCAGGAAGCAATGCCAGAACTGAAATGTAGGAATTGTGTATGAAGGGAGAGAACACATCAGTGCACCCCTGCACAGCTGTCTGTGCCTGAAGCCTTAATGAAAAAACCCAGTAATAGTCTGGAGGGACAGAGTGCATGTCCTTCGTTCTTACCCACCACAACCTGACTTGCTTCCTATGCTTGGCTGCCTATACCTGGAGGTTCACCTATGGAAATTAAATCCATATAGAAAATGCCAAGAAAATTCTGAATCATTCACTGTGAATAAGGTTCAAGAAGTCTGGCAGCCTCCCTGTCCTTTGATGGTCTTACCTCCCCTTGAACCTCAGTGAGAACTGCACTTCGGTATATGATCCAGGCCTTTGGCATTGTTTATTCCAGGGTCAGCCCCACAAGCAAATCCTGGTTGTTCTTACATCCTTCTCTTGTTCACTGGTTCTAAAGTGCTTATGAAACACGAACTGTACCAGTGACAACAGCCTGTTCTAGAAGCTGCCTATAAATCAAAAGTAAGAGTTTGCTTTGCTTTCGTTTCCATAGATAACAAAGCTGATTGATGTGGAACATAACAGCACTGATAGTAATCAATTCAGTGGGAATTTCAACACCTGTTTTACAAAAGATTTTACAACTTTGACAAAAGACTTAATCTAATAAAATGATAAAAATAAAACGGGCTTCTGTGTCAACACTGTAAGAGCTCTACTCGTGGTCACTCACAAACCAAGTTCTGACACTACGGACAACAGCCCAAGCCTCAGAACATGTTCTGCCTCATGAGAAGCTTGCATGCGAGGGCTGTTAACTCTGTGCTGCTGCTTTGCTTTTGATCAAACCTGAGCGAAAAATCCTTTCCCAAACAGATGGAGAAACAATCCTGCACTACTCTGCACTGTGAGAGCACTGACATGCTAGGAATTCAGCACAGTCTGTTTACACATGGACAAAACAAATCTGCATTTTTTTAAAGAGAATAAAGACTACTAAAAAAGTTTCCACCACAGCATAAGAGGGAGCTGCTCCCCAGAAAGGTTTATGGATGACTTTCTGTCTGACACATCACTCCAACTCCTGAGTCTTGTCCCCATGGACTCCACCTGAAGGTGAGGGGTTTAATGCCATTGTGAAGATACTGCCAGCCTTTCCTGTCCCTGCTGCCAGAGCTGAGGAGGTTCTTTTACTATGTTGAGACTTTTTGGACAAAACATAAGCACTACTCATTACAGCAGACACTACAGCCACACTTTGGTGCCTTTTGTTTTGCTCTCACTGAGCAGAATAATCCTGTGCAGCAGCAAGCCAGAGCAGTACAGAACTTCTGAAGGGATGTCAATACACTGGGGATCATCTGCTTAGGAACCAGCAGTCACATGGACCTGAATTAAACTGTGTCCCTCAGAAAAATACCCCAAGATAGCTGAAGCTTATCAAAGGTAAAAGCAGGGGTAGCTCCTTTCCATCAACACTCTATAAACTGCCAGAGATAGTAACTGTCCCACGTGTGCAATTCCTGCTTTAATCACAGCAGCTTGGAAAAGACTGGAGAGAACAACAGGACAGGCAGCAATACAAAACCATTCACCTGCTTTAATTTTAAAGCACTACTGCAAACAGGAACTAGCAGGAACTGTCACAACAGAACCAAAATATTTACATCCACATTTGTCAAACATTTTAAGGCCTTTTTTTTTTTTTAAGGGCAATGAAAAACCACAGGTAGTGCTAGCAGACAAAAGGAAGATCTACTGCATTTCATCTTTTAGAGACAAATTTGAATATTCCTTCCCACAACAGCAAGGCAGAACAGCACTTTCTAAAATAAATAGCTGATGTTAAGACAATGCCAGGCTTTAATACAGCGTTTATTTTAGATAAGGTAGTAAACTGTACAGATTTCTAGTATGGTTTCTTTTTTCACAAAGAACAGTGTAGTTGACTTACCAGATCCTCACTCTCTTTAGAGGAGATCCACTGAGTTAGGCTTCAATACTTTTGAGGATCTCGGCCTAAGGGTAATTTCATCATTCCATCTGATGATGGTTATCAAAGGTTTTATACAACTATTTAACACCAAATGGAGCAATACTAATTTACATTACAGTAAGTCAGCATACAGTAGTTATGCTACAACTCTTGTCCTCTGTGAAACATGAACCAACCTGTCTGAGCACAGCAGGCAGCTGCCACAGCTCACTGCAAAGGCCATTCCTGAAGGCCCTTGCGAGTACAGCCCTGACCTTCAGCCCACTGTACCTCAATGGAATCACTGCGGCTCAGCACAAGGGCTCCAGCAGCAGCAGTGACCAGCCCTACACTGCCCCAGCCTCTCAGGGCAGGGTCAGAGGCTCCACACAGCTTCTCCACTATGTTCCCTAAACAAAACCAGAGCTGGAACAGCCCAAGCCAGCCACGCACCAGGGAGCAAGGGAGACGTGGGCTCCTCTAAAAAGGGCATTTAGCCAACTTTCTGTTAAAGACAAACTCGAGGTAAATGTAGACAAGCTTAATTAGGTGAGAATAATTACTGAATTTAGGAGACTGCAAACAGTTGGCTGTATATTCAAAAATAAAAAAAATGCTAGATTGCAGAAGTTTTGGAAGCATTTATCTACTGCCACAAGGGTACATCTTTCAAATTACATCTGTGCACAGTTCAAACAGCCTAAGTACCAAATTTTAAGAGTGAAACTTTGACTACATGAAGCTATTTCTGTAGTATTTTATTAATCCAACCCAATGGATTTTATGTTCCTTACCTGCAGAACTACTTACCTCATCATGCATCAAAAATAATAAGAATAAGAGTTGTCTTAACAGATCAACTTCTGATAAGAAAGTTAAGACAGTGCACAGTAAATAAACTGTATTTTAATGTGTTACAAAAGTAGTTAATAGCCAGACCAGCTCCCCGACACATCTGCTAGCACTTGGTTTGACAAAGATTTCCTTGTGATAGCTCAAGATGGAAGAGCTCTGCCCCTGCTCTCGTCTGTGTCTGTTTTGTAACACAAATCCTGTTTACAGTCGTGGTTCAGGTTTGCACGCACAGGCAGTCTGCATAAAGCCCAGAATCCTTCCAAAGCTTTTAGGGCTGGTCACTCACACCTGGAAGAGATTTATCTGCATTGTCATGTGGATCATGTCACCAAAATGATACAAAAGTCAGTTCCAGACAGTTACTTTAGTAACAACCAAAAGACATGAAGACAAGAAACTGAGCAAGAGCATCAATGTGTCAAACTTTGAGCTAAAGCAAAAAGCAGAAGGTGGCTGTGTTTTTTTCATTTGCCAGGTAATCTTTTAATGACAAATATAAAAAGACTGAAAACATCTCACTCTGACTGCCTTTTTTGTTTTTTAAACAAATGGTCTGCTTTTATAATTACAAATACTGTGTAATACAATACTTTCTTTGTACTGCAAACCAACAAATACAAGGATGCAATCAAATTTCTAAGCATCTCTAAATTTGAAATGTGACTTTTTTTTTTCTTTTAATTCGGAAAGTTCTTAATAATTGTTCATTTTTGCTAGAAGATAACTCAAAGTACAACAACATCTAGACCTGTTTTTAAAGGAGCTGTCTTTCCTGACACATCTTTGAACATAAGCACTCCTTTCGAGTTCAATACATTCACAAATAGCTCAATTAAGAACAGTATCACCAATGAATTGACTACTGGAAAGAGACAAAATTTACCAAACATACAGAAATAGAAGTTTTACCATAGCAATTATGCATATCAAAAGATGACACCTGTAATTAATTTTTAAAAGATACAAAAAAGAGAAAAACCTGAATTACAGAAAAGAAAGTCATATTTATTTAATGAAAAACTAGAAGTTAATAAAAATTAGCAAATACACAAAAAATATACACAAACAGCAGCAATACTATGTAGTGACTTACAAAGGGGGGATGGGGAGGAGGAGGGGAAGCAGCGGCCAGAGACCAGACCGCTCAACATGGCTTGTCAAAGGGGGAGGAAAAAAACACAAACAAAAACACGAAACAGTATCCTTTTCAACAGTACAATCAATCTACAAACAAGGTTTTAGAATTATTTTACAACATTTCCTGTAGAATCAATTCTTAATACAAAAGATGCCCATTTTGGGTGTATATATATTTTCAGTGGTTTACTGTTGACTTATTTTAAATATATTAGTTACTACATGCAACTGCTTCCTGTAATTTAACAGCCTTTCCTTTTATTTACCTTCATTTATGTCTACCTTCCATCTACCAAATAATTTGTCTGACAGTCAAAGATGGTTACCCTATTTCTGCTAAATTAAATGCAACGGTTTTAAACACTGGCCTGAAGAGGTTTGATTGCCATTTCAACACATGGATATAGTTACGTTGATGCCTAAATTGCCATTTTCTGCAAAGAGCTGTGCAATGCTGGTGTCAAAGACTAGACAGTCACTATTCATAATGGCTGTTGCAATTCCCTCATGAATGGAACGAGGAGTTGCTTCCCAAGTCAATCGCCGCCTATGCCCGTTTAGCTCGAGTCGATAAGCAAAGTTTTCTGCTTGCTTGCGTGTTCCTATCAGCTGTACAATTGCAAAGAACTGCTGGTGACCATCGTACTTTTCCTGTTTCTCCAACACTAGCATGAAATGAAAGCCAAAACAAGACTGCATCATAACCCAGTCAACAGCACCAGGAAGATTAATGTCCGTGGCCAGGAACACTATATCTTCTCCCTGCAGCGTTGTAATTGACTTATGCTGATGCATCAGGTGTGGCATTACAGCATCCAGAGAGCCTTGCCATTTACATGAAGCACCGGGACAGGGACAGGAGTAAGGCCTAAACTCACACAGCTCCTCGTGGTCTGCTTTTTCTGTGTGTGGCAAAGTTATCTCGCAGCCGGAAGAGGCGTATTTACACGGGAAGAGTACGGAATTGGCAACTTTCTCCATAGCCAGGTTACGGATGGAGCCCAGCGGGCCTCGGCAAGTGGGGCAGCACGTGAGTTTGGGGCGACAGTTGCTACAGACCAGATGGCCACTCTGACACTGCAGAATCGGTGGCAGCACATAGTCAAAGCACACAGGACACTCAAAGAGACTGGCCAAGTCATTGTTGGAGGCTGTGGTGCCCGTCAGCGCAGGCACCCTCTGCGATGGCGTGCACTTGGAAGTACCTGTGGGTAATGCTGTAGCGGTCTGACGGCTCATTTCTGCAACAAAACAGAGGAAAAACAATTCAGATCTAACCATATTTCATTGCCTCTGCATACAAGATTTCTTGACTTACAAAGAAGCTTCAAGAGAAAATAAGATAAAAATGAAAGCAAAACCCCCCCATGTAATACAAACCACATACGTTATGTGTTAGTTGTATATGTAAGGTATACTTGCATGACATGGAAACTGAACAAGTGAAGAAGTTCTGCTCATTGTTCTAAAGTGGAATCTACCTACTGGAAGCTACAAGGGAGAAGAGTAAAAAATGATGTGCTAAAAATAAGAAGTTTGTTATTGTTGGTTTGTGTTTTTAATATTGCAGTTATGAAATGCTTTGTGCAGATCACTTGTGTGTATCGACTGTGTACAGAACAATTTTAAGCTGCTATGTATGAGAAAAGAGGCATTTTTAATGAAAAAAACTTATCTTCTGGATAATGACCTTCTCAGTAATTATGTTTACAGTGTAATTTTTTTTTTTTTTTTTAAGTTGAAAAACACAGCTCAGTTACCACACCTTGCTTTTTTCCCAGGATAGGACAGTGACTCTTCATTTTCATGACTCTGCTACTGAGGCCCACAGCTTGTAAAGCACATCCACTGCTTCAGCTTCCTGAACTAAACCATTTGTAAGGATACCAGAAAAAAAACCCAAAGCAATTATTTTATTTAATTTCCCAAATAAGACTAAGAATTAAAACTTCACTTGTTGAATTTGAGAATTCATTTTACCATGTAAATAGTCGGGCATTTAGAGTGTCTTGGAAAGGCTCTCTTGATGAAGTTCTATGTTCAGGGGAGTTCTAATGTCCCCAGACAAAGGTGACAGCTGTATGACCAAACAGCTTACTCGAGCATTCCACAGATGTGGAACAAGTAATGTATTTCCTAACGTTATGTTTTCCTGCACTCCTAACTCTCCTCCTTCTTGTGCAGAAGGAATTATGAGCACTATCTGAAAAAATAAACACAGTTTTGAAAAATAAACCATACTTTTGTAGGTAAAGGGCAGTTAAATAAATGCTATCCAAAATTGGCTTCTGTTACACAGTACAGTTCTCGGCCACCCTAAGTGCCTCTCTGCGAGTACAACCAGCTCTGGAACTGTCACGTACGTATAAAGCTCTCAAAATAAACCTCATCTTTAATCTCCTTGCTATTTGACATGGGAATATTAGGCAATAGGCAAGCTTCCCATATTTAGCATCATTTCACCCACAAACTTACTCATACTTGGACCAGACAGCTCAGAGCAGCATACTGTGCATGCTTTTGCAAGACATGCACTGTTCAGGGAACAAAGCAGAGGAACTAAGAGATTCCAACTTGCAAAATGACTTAGTCCTTGACATTCAAGAAGTAATGACAGTCAAGTCCAAATTCTTCTACAGAAGTATCTCTCCCCACAGCTGGAAAAGCATGAGTGTCTAAGATTCAATATTCAGTCACTGATTTTATGAGTCTCACAAGCCCACTGACAGCACCTTCTCAACCCACCAAACTCTCTTCTGCCATCTCAGGCTTGGTGGTCTAGAAATACCCAACTGCCATCCTTGGGGAAAAAACCCCATGCAGCAGTTTTCAGTGCTGGGCCATAACCGATACTGTAGAGATATGACAAGCATGTTCGTGTCTTTTGGCTGTACCTTCCCACTCTGAGGCATTCCAGCTTAGATCAGAAGTTTACGATGTCTGTAACAACTCAAGCATGTGTCCTGGGGAAGTGAAGCTGCACCAGTGAGGGGATCCGAGCAGCAAGGCCTCTGCCAACTGCACTGCTCTGTGTCCCCAGCACCTGCAGGTGGGGACAGAACAGTCCTGCAGTTCTGTGCTCCAGAACAAACCATCAAGGAAAACCAATGCTGATCACACTGTTTGGGAAGTGCTTGGAAATCACAAGCATATTCATATGTAAAATCCTGAAAGTGTTTCCCTTTAAATATTGCAAACACACACACTTCAGAAAAGTCTGAGTGAACTTCCTCTTGCCTGACCCTGTACGTCCTGATCCAGTGATCCCCCATAACCTGCAGATAACGCTGGTGAAAACCACTGTGTCAGACCAGTTCCCTGGGCAGCCTGACAAGCTCAGTGAGCTCTGCTGTCTTTAATTACACCTCGCTGAGCCCATGCAACAGTTAAATGAAGCAACCTACGAACTTTGCGAAAGACCTTGCACACAGATGCACTTCCCACTTGAGCTTTCTAAGCTACGGTAGCAGTGGAGAACAGAACTGTGTTACCAGCACTCCTGTGTGAGCAGCCTTCACACACACCTTCCACAACACTCACAGGAGCAGGGAATGAAAACGAGCAGGAATCTCTGAACCAGACCACTGAGATTAGCATGCAAGAAAGAAACTGGATAAGGCTATAAACTGTAATTTACCAAGCCTAAACCTGCCCAAAGCCTACATTTTCATCACTCTTGTTAACACAAAGATTAATAACACATCTTGTATGGCTATCTCAAAAGTTACATTTAATCCCAAGTTTTAATAGTGGAATACATTTAAACCACCAAACTATGAAAACCATACAACTGCAAACCAAGGAAAAACAACTACAGAACTGGAAATAAAGTTTAAAAATATTTCGGTTACAAACCCCTTGCCACAGGTAAAAAGCCCTATACGCAGTATTTGCTATCAGATTGTCTTTATCTGCACACACTAGGAATAAGTCTCTAAGCAACAGCAACAAACTAAGGAACACTAAGGTGTCATTTTCAAGAGTATTAGTTCCTTTAACTCCAATTATAAAAAAGACTGTACATATTCGAAGAAAATTAACCAACAGGAAGAAAGGGGAAAATGCATCTTAAGACTTCCTCGTTCTAAATCAAGAAAAACTGTTCTTGGCAACATCAAAACGCAGCGACCTGTTGCTAAAAGTATTCTCGACACTGTTCCGGGGAAGGTGACATGCACAGGCTACCGAGACCTCCCGCGGGACACGACTTAACAGTTCCCACAAGCCCAGCTCTAACTACTGCGCAGAAGGCAATTTAAACGGCGCTACCTTTAGCCTTGCAGGTTTTACTCCCCGACAAGCACGCAGACCAGACGCCCTTCCAGGAATACGGCCCGCTGGAGGCAGATCTGCCCGTCATGGGGCGCGGAGGAGCTCATGGCGTGTCCGCGCAGCACAGACGGGCTCGGGGCGCGGGCCGGGCAGTGTCCGCGACGAAAGCCCTCGCGACCCCCGGCGGGCCCCGCGCCGCGC
>VZTN01013614.1:25908-39244 GCA_013400515.1 Erpornis zantholeuca | reverse complement strand
CCCCGCGTCCCCAGGGCGGCCCGCCCGCTCCGCACACGCAGCTCCCCCCGCATGCCCGCAGTCCGGACGAGCAGCCGGCCCTGCCTCACACGTGCGCACGGGGAAAGCGCTCCGCTTCTCCCGAAATAACTGCTTTTAAAAAGTATAGACTCCATTCAAAACTCCTCTAATACGTGAAAATCACTCCTATTTCAAGGATATTTCTCAGATGAGCATTTTTCACTGTGGATCTATAAAGTCTTATTCAATAGGAATTTTCTCCATTTGTATAAAGATTATTCAATTAAGCAAAAGCATAATCTCACGGAAAAGAAATGACCAACCAGAATTAGAACAATGCAGCATATCTGATTATCTACCTGGACTATTAAAAAAATTAGAACAGTTAAATGATAAAGCAGTTGGAAACCAAGTCAACACGCTTGCATGATGCACACACTTTGCTCAGAAAAGTTTAAGACATTATGGAACACTGATGTAATGATGATAAAGATCATGGAAATACAAGTTTCAGTGGAGACATCTAAGTAAAGAAAAATATCTTTAAAAATGCTTTCTAACTATTTGAAATCCAAGTCCTTTTCAAGGAAGACTTGTATCAGCAAACAAGTAACACGTGCAAACAATGCCTGATCACTAGAAACAAAAACTGCCCATTAATACAAGGCTTGCTTTAGTTTCACCCCCAAATATGCAATATACAGCATGCCACCAGGTAAGAGTCAACTCTTAGCTGGTTGACTCTTAAAACTTTCAAGCAGGAAAGCTGAAGAAAAACTGCACAGAAACAGCTTTAGAGAAACTAAGAGCGTGTTCTGAGATGTGTGAAACGTGCCCTAGGCTGCCCCTCCTGTGGCAGAGTGTCCCCAGAGCACACCCACGGGCCCTTGGACAGTTTACAGCTACTGCTGCACGCGTGCCTTGCTGCGCTGAGGAGGCTGCACAGAGCCTCAGGGACAAAGCCTTTGGGACCCGGACACAGAACCAAAATACTGTGAGACTGGGAAGACACAACCAATCCACTGTTTAAAAAGCCCTGCTGAGGCGCGGGCACATGGACAACAGTTTCTAGAAGCTGAAAAAGACAGTGTACCTCATGTGCCAGGGAATTAACAACAGGAAATAGGACTACTCTGATACTCTCTCAGCTTCTCACCTTACCAAGGTGTTAGCTCCAGACACATTCTAGAAATCACATCTGTGCTTCACTGGAATACAGGGCACCTTTGACAAATTCAACCTAGCCCCTTCTACTTCTCTCATATCAAATATCACGTTTTCTCTTATATCTTCACCTGTATCAAATAGGTTAGACTTGAGTTTCACATTTTACTTTGCTTTTGAAGGGGTAACAATATTAGTTTGGGGGGAAAAAACACACAAAAGTGCTGTATAGTCATCCAAATGGCTGGAAAGGAAAAAGTCTCATATAAGTGTGAGAAAAGGACAGAAAAAAATATTTATCACCATTGGCTATATGTGATGCAATAAAGTATTTTTTTTCTATACCATTTCAAAACTAACTGATTTCAGGGACTTCCATTCAAAATGCACTCTTGATGCATTACAGACACCAACAAAGTAACAGAAAATCTTTCCACTTTTTCAACTGTACAATCATATTCGAGAATAAGACATTTTTACACAGAGTACTGTTAGAGAGCACTGGAAACGAGAACAGGATGAAGTTGTGAAAAACACAGAGAAGTTACTTTTTTCAAGATGCGATGCAAACCAAAGAATGTCAAAACCCAAAAGTTAAATGAAAGGTTGAAAATACTCATTAAACTTATCAGGGAAAAGCTGGCCCACATTTTTGAAGGAACCAGCATTTTTAATTTCTATTTAATTTAAAAGACATTTTAGGGCTCAAGGTTTTTGCCTTTTGCAGTCTATCAGTTTCTCTTTCCCAGCTCTCGGGAGATGTTGCATCCCAAGGGCCTGGCATGGCTTGGATCAAATGCAGGCCTGGACAGACGTGTGCACCCCTGCCCAGACACAGCCTCTGGATCTGCTGGCCTACTTCAGAATTTTTAGAAGACATAAAATATTAATCAACTATGTAATACCATTTAGTCTCTGTTTTTGACTAATGAATTATGATTTTTTCAACCATTCCAGACACTGTTTTCTTTGGTGCCCTTAACTATATTTGTTATTTCAGACACCTCAGGGCTTATCTTGTCCTGCATAACAAGCTAAAGCTACATCAATCCAAGGTAACAGAACAGTATAAAATGAGACCAAAATAAATATACAAAACTGAGGCAAGACACATGATGATTTCCTTTGCCAAAATGTCATCTGGCCAGTTCATCTCTTTTTCATACACAATTAGAGCATTTCCCACTACCTTGCAGTGACTCAGTCTGCCTGAAACTGCAGGTAGTTATCTTCTTGCATCTCAAGACATTCCCAACCAACTCCATTTTCCAATTTCCAGAAAGGAAATCCCAATGGATTTGTATAACCATGGAACTGTCTTTGTGGCCAGCACTGCAGTGAGCCCCCAGCCCTTGACAGCCCATGTTTCTGATGTGCCTCACACGTGTTCCCTTGTACCCCACATGATCACCAATGGAGCCATGGCGGTGCCCATCCAGACCTTCTCCGAGTTCAGCACACACCCTGTGGCAGATGCAGACACAAACACAAGCATGTATACACTGTTTACATTGTTACACCCCCCAAACTAGAGTGACCTATTTCTAACTGAACACAAAAACTTGAGTTTGGCCAGTGCTGCTTGACTGCTGCCTCATCATTATCACTCACAGTTTCTTCTATGGAGATATGCTGGAATATTCAACATCAACTCAGGAGAGTTTTTTTTCCCTGGCTATTAAAGATTTTCTTTCCAACAACTTTATGATGGAAAATTAAGAAAGAACAGTGTCCTATAGAAGACACACATTCTATAGTGTCCTATAGAACAACCACATCAAAATTACATTAGTAATCAACTACTATGACTGAAGCATTTGATTTTAAATGCAACTAAGAACTTCATGAATTCCAACAAGTGAATATCCTGTACTCCAGTCAAACACAGCTTCAACATCCAACTTTGCACAGAATACTTGAGACCAAGCTGCTATTGTACTCCAACCTTGCGAAGAAAGACAAGCTGAGGAGCAAAGCTCGGAGAAAATACCTAATAAACCCCCAAATTTTCTTCAGAAGGAAAACCAAAAATGTCTGATCGATAGCCAAAACCTGAGCTTGGACCACTCACTCTGTACTCTATAGCTGAAGAATATGCCAGCTTTCATGTCTTATATGCAGAATTAAATTAGAAAGCAGGTTTCCTTGTAAATTCAGACCACCTACAAATTATAAAGCAAAACAGGACATTAATCTCTCCTGTCTTTTGAGCTTGGAAGGAAAGGAAGGAGGACAGAAAGCAAAAGCTACAGGAACTATAAAAGAAATTCCTGAAAATGTAAGCTATATTAGAACCAACTAATCAAATGCCACTGTGAAAAAAGAAAATGCAGTAATACATTAAATACATTAGTATAAACAACAAAATAAAAATTATTGGTAATATGGTAATCTAATGTAATAAAAGGGAGTAGAGCTATGAACTAGCTAGTGAAACTATATACAGCTAAACAAAAATACAGAGAAAAATCGTTCTTTCAATACAAATCAAAACCAAACAGTTGCATTAAAAAGATCATGGACCACTTCCAAATTGGACTTAACCATTTTTTCCCTTTTTATAAACAAGCAAATAACTTATCTTGCTGTGACACTGCCAAATCCCACCTAGCAGAGAGGTGTGAAGATGGTGATAGAGAAACACTGCTCCAGGCTGTGTCCTGCACACTCCTGCACTGCAGCTGGTGGTGCTGTCTGACAAGAGCCTTTTCTTCCCTCCATTCCCCAGCTCTGTATCCCCAGTGCCAGGATCAGTTGGCAGCCAATGGCCACAGCCCTCCTTGCCACAGGGCACCCAGACCTGCCCCCACCCGGACCCTGCAGCACCACAAACCATGGGATGGACCCAAACCGGCACCTATCCCCCAGGAGCCTTCTGAAATACCAAACAGAGCACGCCTGTCTGCAGCCTGCTGTGCTCTCGGCACAGGTCTCAAAACTACAATGCTAGAAACCATAGAATATAAGAAAATAAAGAAAACTTCATTTGAAAATACAGATAACTCTATGCAAACTAAGTAACAGGGAAAAGATTTTTATTTTTAGTAACATCTAGTTTCTGTTCACCGTGCACAGAGCACAATGAACTGAGCTGCATCAGAATCATCCTCCAACAATTCTGCCCAGCAGTATCTATAAACACAGGGAGACAGCTATCTTTTTACAAGTTCTAGACATAAAGCTGCAATAGAAAGTAAGACAGGCATACAGAAGGATCAGCTACAGAATGAATTAGTAACAGCAGCAGCAGAAAAGAGAAAAGCAAGTTATTTTTCACACTCTAACACACACTGCCATTCAAAGCATCTAAACAGGAAGCACTCAATTGTTCTACTGGGCATCATAGATGGGCTCTCTATACAGTTACAGTCTATTAGTATTTTTTAAAAAAAAGGGAAAAAGGAAAAAATAACCAACCCACTCTGTAAACATTAACAGCAAATCCTACCACGTGTGACAATTTGGGGGCTGTGTCTTTCCTCAGTCTGATTTTGCAAACCCTATACTCTTCAGTGCATGCTGTAATTGCCATGCAATATTGCATCACCAATCCTGTGTCTGTGGCAGACACGGGGAGGAGGGTGTGGCATGGAAGCACCTACCTTAATTCAGTAAGGCTCAACTAAAAGAAGTACCTGTACTTTGATGTGTCTTCACTTACCAAGTCTTTCTGTGATAACTATTCCAATTCAAATTCAAGACCTATTTTATGCTCAATATTTTCCCTGCATAACTTAACCGTAGTAGGGAGCAGACCATCAAAATAACCAGATGTAATCAAGGAGACCTATAAATAAAGACTGCCCTACAGAAGACTGACCGTGACACAGAAAGCCCCTCTGCAGGAAGTCAGGACAGGATGACATACATTGACTACTTTTATAAAGATGCCTCCATCTTGTTCATTGCTTAGGTTCATACATACTTCCATTTCAAATAATGATTTACTCTTGGGATTCATTTGTTCTGTATTCCTGTATGCAGTCCTGATGACAGTGGAGCCTGTGTTAAGCATGGCAATCTAAACTCGGGAGAGCAAATATGTAGGGGAGGGCTTGGGAGAATCAAGATACTTATTTCAGAGTACAGACCCTGGATACCACAAGGTATGTCAGGTATGGATCCTACACATAAATACCTCCAGCATTACATAACACACATTAGTGGCACTGGAAGACTTAACTTTTAACTCCTCAGAAATTATTAATTTCAGAACCTCTAGTACTACAATATACAGAAGCTCTAGTCAATCTGACTGAGAGTTTTTACAAATATGGAGGGTTTTTAAAAATTAATTTAATCTTCAAAAGCAAGAATATTTAGAAGAATGTCCGGTAAAGATAATATCTTTATTTTATCACAGACACACACCATAAGGAGAATAAAACACACAACATTTAAAAGTAAAGGATTGAGTCTGTATTTTTAAAATGGACATTTCTGCATTTTGGGAGTAAAATTTTCCTACTACGCATACTAATTCAAAATGAGAGCTGTGGAAATCTAAGGTGGGCCACAGGTTTTTGTATTTTGCCACTATATTGCAAGTAGAAATCAGAAACCACTGAACTTAGACTCTAAGCAGTGTAAGACCTTAGTGAAGAAAAGTACAAAATTACAGTGGGATTTTTGCATTTCTGATAGTTCCACATTTTTCAGTACTTCTTTAAACTCCCATTTTCTGCATGCCTTGCGTTTCTAGAACCTATTCTTTGAAACCCATGTGCCTTCATTAAAAGCAATCCTGTTATATTTCAGTGACTTTGCTTTTCCCCACTCATCAATTCTGAATCAACTGTTTCTGTAATACTGTTGCATGAGGACTCAATTGCCACAATAATAAATATTTTTAAGTTATTATTAAAATGTTAATCAAATCCTCAAACTTGACTACTGACAACTCTGCAGCCAAGCCTGTTACACGGCTGCAGAGAGGAACAGTTCCAGAGCTTCTCATCAAACCCTCGGGTTTAAAATGTAGCTTTAGCTCCCCAACAAGAGCAGTCCCCCAGAAAGTGTTCAACTTGAGCAGAGACCAGAAATGGGTGGAGCTGCTGACGCCACAGACCACCATGGTGCGTGAAAAGACTGAGCATACCTTGAAACCTTTAAAAAAAAAAAAAAAAAAAGCGAACCAAACCCACGATTAGTGGTGCCGGAGCACAAGTCTGTGGCAGGGGAGACCTGGGGTTAGTTCCTGTTTTGTCACGAGCTTCTGAGTCACCACAGGCAAGTACTTCCCTGCCTTTTACAGGTTTTAAACTACCACAAGTAGCTGTGAATCTCACACATTAATGCAAAATGGAATGAAATGACTTGATAAGGATACCAAGTTAACCCTGTTAGACCTTATTCAAATTTACTTCAGGTTTGTAATAACTACATATCATTACACACTAAAAGACACTGTTAAATTATTTAACATCTCAGTTTTTATAGTCAGCAATCATCAGACTTCAATCACTGTTTACTCTGAAACTCCCGCTCACATATGGAGACGTTGGCAACACCCTTCTCACTACATCTATTGTATCTAGTCTGAAGGTCCTCCTGATTTTATGAAAAGTAGAGTAATCTTTCTTTAGAGGGATCCTTGTATTACCAAAAATAATTCCCTCACCCTTCCCTGTGAAGCTCCAAGTATACATTTTTTCAAGCAAGTCATTTAAATTCAGCAGAAAAAAAAAGCTCTTGGCCAAAAGAATGACATGTACTTTTACTGCCATTAAATTCTGATTAGGTACATCTCAAATGCCACGTAAAATGCATGCAGTATTTCACTTATTTGTATTGCTTGGGAATTGCTTCATGGCCTACAAAATTAAAATTCTATCATAATCACTTTGAACTCAGGCCTGAGTCTGCATCAGAAATTAAAACACAAGATACTATAAATGGTTTGGAAATGACAAGAGTAGACATATCTTTCTGCTACTTCATGTTCTCTTTATCTGGACTTTCTAAATTCAAGACCTATCACTGTCTTTCTCTGCAAAATATTGTCCTCTCTTCTGTTATGTATTCAAAATGAAAACTTGAGTTTCTTGCAGTGCTGAATCTCAAACATCAAATCTTAGCCGTGAATCACTGACTAAAGCACAGTTGTAAAATTCAGTACTTTTTAGCCTTTTTCTTTTTCACGAGTATTACAAAAATAAAATAGGTTGTAGAATCAAGCATTCAAAAAATGGAAAATAAAAAATTTAATGTTTCATAGGCAGCCTCAAGTCTGCTTCCTCATATGCACATTAAAGAACAGCCTTCAATGAAATCATCCTTTTCCCTACACTCAACTCCATCCATTAGTAGATGAGCAGCTGTACATCCTTGCAAGAATTATGATTGTATAAGGAAGTACAACTTTTGCTTAAACAGAACACCTTATTTTAAAACAAAACTGTTAAGGTCAGCAGCTGGTTTTAACATGCACAAAAGCACTTGTAAAATTACTGATTTACAAGTGCTGTTTTGGAAGAATGTCCATCTCAGCTTCTATTATGGAATGCATATTTTTTATCTGTAAAATTTCCCCTCAATAATTAGACTTGACCCAGCACAAAGCCACACTAAAAGTGTGTAGTACACCATCAACATCTGCCAGCCAAATGATTTCCCAGTCACACCTGTGCAACCAGTCTCCAAATTACATCCTTAGTGCACTTGTGCAATCACACAGATATCGGCCACAGACAAATGAACCCCATACAAATTAACTCCCAACTGTGTTGATGCCTCCATGACAAAAAGGGGGAAAATTCCTGTGAATGAAAGTAATTGTGTGACTCCAAAGACTTTTATAAAAAGACATGTGCATATATATTTCAAAGTAAACATTCAGAAACAAAAATAGCTGAGCAGAGCATTTTCACAACTTATACAAGAAGACAACTGCACATGCACCTTGTGAAACAGGAAGGACCAACACTCAAGGCTCAAATATAGGCCAAAGTTATCAACTTTACAGGAATTTATAAACTAGCTTTAGTTAAACACGAGAAGTTTCTCTTTTACACCTTTAAGTGGGGTCCTATATGTATCAACACAAAAATGCATATCAAAGCACATGTAACACATGATTTCCAAAACAACATTAAATTAATATAAAACTATAAAATATAAAACTGTTGCAGACCCATGTTGATTTAAAAAAAAAAGAGGGTAATGAGGTTTTCAAAAAGAAAAAAAAAAACAGAGTCCATTGTTACAGAAACGAGTTAAGGCCTTTACCTTTCAAAGTACCAACATGCCACGTTTTAAAGGTTCTTAAATATTTCAATAGCACTTCTAAGAAAACTGCTCAGTTGCTGTATTTCTTAAGAGCTTTCACATACCACTACAAGAAAATGGTTTATCTATAGCATGAAGAATGACCCACCAGATCCAGGCTCCATGACACCAGGCATACACACAGAGGATGCTGGAGTGTGATTCCACCATTTCTATAACAAACAGAAGCAGGCTGCCACCAAAATGAGTGGTTGTGCTGTCTGCTTGTTATCCACTGGTTTTCTTTCTCTTTCAGGTAATGTATTCAACAAGAACAGTCTTGCACAAGTACCTGAGCACTTTCCCTGGCATCCCAGGAAGCCACCAAACCCCAGTGGCAATGGAGGGCCTGGCCATCCTTTCTCAGCTCTAAGCCTGTCCTTACAGGGACCCCCATGTACACACAGTGAGGGAGGGTGACACCTCCTGCAGCAGTGCTGAACTCCCAGCCCCACGCTGCAAGCTGCCCGGGGAAGGGAACAGGGAACAGTTACCCTCTCCTCACAGGTGGGGAGTTTTCAACTGAACTTGGGACTGAAACTGCTCCACTTCACATTCACGTTGGTGGCAGCAACACTGCAAGTTAACACTGGCAGCCCAACAGAGACTGTACCTTGGATGTACATCTTCTGTTATTTCTCCTTTCCTAACATTGACGTGTTAACAACTAACCACGTATTTTCAGAATAGCACTGACTTTTAAAAGAATCATAAGAAAAAACAAAACATTTAAACCCCACTTCAAACTAATACCTACATCACACTCCAGCATGAAGCAACTTGTACGAAGATTTACAAAAGAACTCAGAAACCTTGTATTGCAATTGTCATCTCCTTGTAAAATATAGAAGACATACAACTTTCCCTTATGAAAGATCTGCAACACAGAGCAAACAAAAACAACAAAGATAAACCTTTTAACTCATGTACATTTCTAAGCTAGACACCAAGTCTAGAAATTTATATGCAATTCATTTTAAAGCTTTCCTTCCTGCAGTTTAACACCAAATTGTTTTAAAATACTCCTACTCCAGTTAACACCTTTGGACAATCCATACATTAGCCAAATTTAACAAACAATTTTCCTTTGACATACTTAATCTGAACACATATTTGAAAGTAACTCTTAAAAGTGTGGCATTTTAAATGCTCCTCCTTGACATTATTAAAAAGAAAAGTGACTGTGGTCTTTGTTCAAAGACTAAATTACTTTTTGCCCTGTTCAGTACTATGTGCAAGAATTCTAGAAAAGAACCTTAAAATACTTAGACTTCATGCCACTGTGCTGGTTTTGTTTTGGGTAGAGTTCATTTTCTTTGCAGTGGCTGGGACAGGGCTGTGTTTTGGGTTTGTGCTGGAAGCAGTGCTGATAAATGCAGATAGTTTTGCTATTGCTGAGGAGCACTTGCACAGAGTCACGGCCTTTCCTGCTTCTCACACCATGCCAGCAGTGGGGAGCCTGGGGGTGAATAACACACTGGGAAGGGACACAGCTGGGACAGGTGACCCCAGCTGACCAAAGGGATGTTCCAGACCATCTGGCATCATGCTCAGCATGTACAGCTGGGGCCATGTTTGGAGTGATGGCATTTGTCTCCCTCAGTAACCACCATGCATGATGGAGCCCTGCTTTGCTGGGGATGGCTGAACACCCATCAGAAGTGGTGAAAGAATTCCTTGGTTTGCTTTGCTTGTGTGTGCAGCTCTTCCTTTACCTATTACATCACCTTTATCTCAATCCACAAAGTTTTTTTCTTTTACTCTTGCAGTTCTCTCTTTGATCCCGCAGGTGGGGAAGTGAGAGAGATGCTGTGTGGTACTACTGAGCTGCCAGCTGGGGTTAAACCACCCCAGCCACACAAACCACATTTCGAAGAACTTCTATTTCACTTTTAAGGAGTGGATGAGTAAGTTTTTAAGCAGCCAGAGTTATCACTACACTCTCTTTGTTCTTCCTCATGTCCAGCAAAGTAATCAATTGTTACAAGAAAAGATAAAAATGTGTTTCTGGATAAAGCAAACCAAAAAGGAAAAGGTCAGCAACTGTCTGTAGAGCAATTTACTGCTCTTCTTATATCAGTTGCCCTGGAATATACCCATTGTAATTTTGTAATTCATTTCCAGGTGCAAGAGGACAAATACAGATTTTATCATTTAAGTAACATTTTACTTTGTCCCTGAAAACGACCTCACTTTTCATATTCAGCTTCTCTGAAGAAAAGTCAAAATCAGAAGTGGACTATTTGGTTTGCTGTAATTATCTAGCACTTTGTCTGATTAAAGTACTGTGGAATTAGTAACCAAATATCTCATTATTCCTAGGACAACACAAAGAATCACCATTTTATACAGCCACTCAAACAGGCATATATTTGTAATAGTTGTCCTGGGCATTACAGAAACATGGAATGCAGTTTGGATCAGAATTAGAATTGTTCTCTCTAGTGCCACAAAACTAAAGACTATTAAATGGGGCATTAATGCTGGGGTTTGTCTTCCTTTACTCCCTTGTACAGTTAACAGGTGAATATACCCTGGCACAATATGAAACAACCCCAAGTCACTGACTTACAAAGATCTTTGCTTACATGTATTTAAGTGCTAACAGCAAAATCTCAGGTAAACCTGAAGTAACAGCTCAACAACACAGTATTTTTGCGTATCTCCCAATTTCTAGTCCACAATGTGATACTGTACACAAAAAACACAATCAAAATAAATTTTATTTAAAAAAAAATAAAAATGCAGTCAAAATTGCATTTTTATCATGACATTGAACACTTAGGAAGGGAACAGCATGTACATTTGTTGTAAGTGGGTTACTCTTTGAAAAAGAGTAACCCACTTACAACAAATTTTTCATATTAATGAAACATTCTTATTAATGAAAAAATTTTATTAAGGTAACAATGTATCTCTGTTGTGTATTTTGTCAAAGTAAAAAAAAAAACAAACCAAAAACCTTACTATTTCTTAAATCACAATTAGCTTTCACTTTTAATGCTATCTCTCTTCAAAAACCAAAGCAACAAAAAAAGCAAAAAGTCCAGTAAAAAAAATCTACATCTACAGTGTTCATGACATTTAAGACTGTAAACTTTGGAGCTGAGATCCTAAGCTTCAGGCACCATGTGATGGCTGAGATGAACTAGAGCCTGGCAGCATCCTCACTTCACTGCTGCTGCTTTCTGCAGCAGGTAGCACCAACAGCATTGACCAGGACTTCAGGTAACCAGAGTAGGCAGCTGCAAACACAGTGCACACTTTGGCTTTCTGCAGACTGGCTACGTGCACTACAACTGCAGAACTGAGTTCTTTATATGTGTCAAGAATTTCAAATAGCATTGATTTACCTTGACTACTCTGCTTCACTTTAGCTCCTAAAAATAAGACAATCATTAAAGCAAAAAGACACTAATAATCCATTTGGCAAAATTCAGTCCAGCTTTTAAAGCTGACAGTTACAAGACTACAAGCACTATTACAAAAGAATAATACAGCCAAGTGATTCTAACTTCAAGTTAAGAACATCCTATTTCTAATAGCAGTTGCATGCATAGTCTTCCAGAACACAGAACATTTCATCTGAAGACCACAGCTTATAAAACTGTTCTACTTGATTTCTTTGAATTTTCAGACCAAAGAGTTGCTTTTCACATGAACATGCTCATGCTCCCCTTTTCCATAATAGTGGCAGGTGTCTGACATTTGAGCAGGATTTTTTTCTCAATTCACACTAAGCAAAGAGCAGCAACTCTACTCAAACCTAACTATGAAAAGTACTCATGTTATTTAAAGTATTTACTTTCCTTAGTTCACACCTACTTAGCTGGAGCCACTGAATTTCTGAGCTAACTCCACTACTACAGTCTAATTAGACTATGGCATTAAAACCTTATCAATAGAAACAACACATTAACAGTTAAGCTCCTGCATCTGGACATGCATTTTCCGGTCAAAAACACACATCCTTTCATCGGGTTCAGAATTCTTGGATCACAAAAGATTTCTAAAACTGTATCACTGATGGACAGGTCTTATCTTTGTGCTTTCCTGTACGATTTTTCACTGCTGTGAAAAGAGCTATTTAAGAATATTAATTTCCATTGAAATTGACATAATTTCTAATACTCGATTTTTTACTTCAGGTATACTCCCCCAAGTTATTTTCTGCAACGAATTACTGGTCCAGAGAGCCATGCTTTACCCTAAAAACCTCTTTATTAGTGTACCTATACTCCAATAACGCAAATCTTCATGCAGACCAGCCTGATGAAATCAGGGTTGAGAAGAGTCCTTTCCATTTTCCCTCCCCCTCTGGAATGCACCGTGCTACTCTCAGTTTAGAAGAGAGATAAACAGACAACTGAAACTACGTCCCGAGTGTGGAATATCCCATGTCCTTCATGACCTAGTCCAATTAGCTATGAGCTTCCTAACAGATACTCACCTGTCACGTTAAACAAACTAAATCACTTTATCTATTTATTTGGACTATGAGTAGACTGTTAATTACAGAAACAAGGCAATATTCACCCAGACTGGTTGAAAAGAGGGTGCAAAGAGAATACTGGAGAAATATTGTATTAATATGAGCATAAAATAAAAGTGCCACCAGCTCACCACTGGAAAAGAAACTTGGTTCTTCTCCTGAAAAAATACTTTGGATGCTTTGCCTTTCACAACAAACGCTGTTGTTCCCCGTCCTTTTACAACCGTAGAGAAGGGGAAAGCACGGAGGTCTAACAACCTTTTAATTTTTAAGGGGAAGCCGTAGCATGAGCAAGAACCTCCCTCCCTCTTTGCTCTCACCGGATTAGGTAAGAGACAGCAGCGCTCCCGGGAATGTCAGCGAGGGGCACCCAGCGGCCCATTTATGCCGGCAGCCCGTTCCTGCGGCGGCCGG
>VZTN01013614.1:0-10963 GCA_013400515.1 Erpornis zantholeuca | reverse complement strand
AATGAGAACGATGAGAATGCCTGCTATCTTTAACACACTGTGCTTCTACAGGCCACCTCAGAGGAAGCTTAAAGCCTAGAGTTTACTTAGATTTATTTTTCAGAGATTTTAGGATTTCCCAGTGTTGCCAGAACACCTTTAATTTCTCTTGAAATATAAATGCCAACTGTGCTTCAGTTGCTGCGTTAGGGTTTCCACCATTCTTCCCCTACTGGCATTGCACTCCCCTCAGAGAACCTGAGCTTAGCATGCTGCAGCCATTAAACTTATCCTGACCCATGCCACGGGCCAGAAAAGCTGAATACACAGGCTACTTTAATTTCTTTCTGCTCAGCTTGTGTAAAAGGTCACTATGCAGAGTACGGGTGGGTCAAAGCCCACTGACATGGACAGAAATGTTCTGCACAGGGATGGAAGTTTGCAGAGGAAGTTGCAATTCCAGTTTATGTATCAGGGAAAGGTCACACACAGCAGAAGTCCCTACCATTGGCTTGGTTGACCCCAAGGAATAGACTGGTTAAAAGATGGTGGAACCACACCTGCTTTCTTCCTCCACTTTGCTTTCAAGAGCAACACAGTGTAGGAACAGAGAGAACCTGGGCATTGGGATCACTTGTGTGTCAGCATGGCCACACACATCATATCCTGCTTTAAGCTAAATTCTGTCCCAAATCACAGCAAAAACTATGTCCATCCCACTCACCATCTTATCTGAGTAAATGCTACTCTATATGTTTTACCTTCAGAACTTTAAAATTCTTTATTTCATCCATATTCCTTCTCGTCAGCATTTGTTCCAGGGAACATCAGTACAGTTTGCTTAAAAGTAGGGTTATTTATATGATGCATGATAAATGGCATATAGCAGTAGGGTTCTTCCCAATACATTCTTTCACAGGAACTGATAGATCTCCCTTTATTTCTCATTTTGCAGAGCTGCAGATAGTATGTGCATTTATTAATATTTCCTTTTAAACTCAGGAGGGAGTTTCCCAAAGGAAGGCCTTCCAAATAGTGTTCCATGTCAACTTATGACCCTGAAGCAAACTAGCTGACATGCCAGTATCTTCCAAGGGTGACATATCTATTCCCCTGATATATGAGCACCTCGAACTCAATGTCATGTAGTCCGAATTGCAGAGGTAACTAGATCATGATGCAATCCTGCTGATTTACTGGGATTGCATAGAAGGGTATTTGGTTTATGGAACTCAGTAATGTTTTCATCTCTATTTTGAAAGTGGACTGAAGAATGACAACCCCCCAAGACATGTCTTTTCCCCCCACTGCCAGTACTCTGAGAGATAATAGTTTTAAAAACAAAAATCTGCAGCATGCCATGTAGATACTCCCCCTTCAAAGGGATATATTTCTTAAACTCTCACTTGTAATACTACTGCCATCTTCTAAATACCTGCTTTACTCTGAAATGATGACCCTTTCTTCCTCCTCCTGTTTCTACCCCATACTGACTTCCTAAGTTACATTGATAAGGACAGAGTATAATTACAGTACAGGTGTTAGAATCTAGCCTTTTGTATATACAGCATGAATGGATAACATCAAAATTCAGCAAAGTCATTTCCTGAGGAATTCAGTAGCACACTTGCAGGCCTACCAAAGTCAGTGAACATGTAGGAAAACAGCATTTGTCCCACAGCAGAAATGTCCCCACTATGCATAATCAAACAATCTTCCAAGAGCCACTCAGTTTTCTTCAAATAAACTATAGTAAGATTTGCTGTTTCTCCAGAAGTCTTACAGATACAAAAACTTTCCCTACTGCCAAGTGGTAGAAAAGGTGAAGAAAATTCTTATACCAGAAAAGAATTTAAAGGAGTGCTTTATAGGAAAAAAGTAGAAGCCATTAATCTTTTGTTTCAGAAAGCAAAAGCTGTAATGGTATAGACTTGCAAAAGTTTTCCCCCTCTAGCATGAGTTGTAAGCATAATGAAGTCAGTGGGGAAGGACCATCAGTATCCCAGCTTTGCTTCTCACAGAAGTAGAGGAAATAACTGATTTTGATGGGTGAGTGGATAAAACTAGGAGCACAGGGATCAGAATGTAGAATTTCGTTTCCTTTGTATTCACTTTAATTTTTTGAATTAAGTCTCTGCTACAGCAACAGTTAAAAACATTGTGGAGATTAAATTTAGGAAGAGAAGTGTGTATGTGCATATTTATATTTCTGAGCAATTTTCATGGGGTAATATAAAACAGCTGAAAGTGGGAATTTCTGTGTGAGGCACACATTCCTATCATTGGTAGTTAAAAACTCAAATCTCATTGGGGCTTTCCTCTGCTGAATTCAAAACAGTGTCACTGATGACCCCACTGTTCCTCACCATGGACCAAAAGTCACACACAAATAGGGTTTTAACACGCTCTGCTGGCCAAGTCAAACCCTTTGCAAAAGCATTATGGTTTTAGCTTGTCAATTGTTCCTGTATTATTTGTCCAATTTCTGTTAATGCTGTATGAGTACAGAGAAGGGAGAAGACAAGAAAGTGTGACCAGAGCTGGTGCATCTGGAGGCCCCATTTTCACAGAAACTCTAAAAATATTTAAGCTTTTATATGAAAGACATGCTATCTTATTATTGTGACAAAACCAGCACCAAATGCAGCAGCTTTTCTGAATCACAGAAACAGAAGAACTTGGGTCCAAACCCCTGCTAAGTATCTGGTGGAACTGGACTTTATCCTGCCCAGTTCTCCAAGGACAAAGACCCCTTGACTTCTCAGGTCATCAATTCCAGTGTTTGAGCACCCTCACAGTGCAAACATTTCCTATGTAACTAAAATTTACTGTGGCCCAGTTTACATGTTTTGTCTCTCATCCTATAGCTCTGCACCCCTGGGAAGAGTCACCCTCTGTACTTGCCTATCAAACAGATGAAGAGAGCAATAAGGCTCCCCCTTCTCCAGGCTCAAATAACCAAGTTCTCTCAGCCTCTCCTTGTGTACCACGTACTTCAATCCCCTGGTTATCTTACATGGTCTTTTGCTGTATTAACTGCAATATGAAAATGTCTTTCTGGTGCTAGAGAGCCATTAAGAACTGCTCATGTACCAGACAGATGCATCTCAGTTAAAAAAGTGTAAATGTTTGAAACTCTTTCAAAAGTAGCCATAAAATATTTTGCAAGTGGATCATAAACTGTCTTTCTTTTGCATTTCATCTGCTCCATATTGCACAAAGCTTTTGCACACTACAATATACATGATTGAATATATATCAATACCAGAAGCTGTCAAACTTCTGTTTTCTAAAGTTTTTCTGCTGGAATTAGGAACTGGAAACTAGGACACTTCCTGCGTAAGCTTTACCTTCACTCACAGCACAAAGAAATATTAACAAGGACATCGGGACTTTGAAAAGTGTCACAGCTTCACTGTCCTAGATTTGAAAAGGAAATAGCAATGCGGTGTCTGCTACATCGAGACTGACTCCTGGGAGCCAGAGGGAAAGCAGATGAAAAGCAACTTTTTTTTTTTTTTTTAATGACAGCACATGTTTCTAAATTTAAACCTCCAAACAGAGAGATCTTGCAAAGATCTTAAAGTGATACCTTAACCCACTTTTAGAAACAATGATTTTTTTCAAAGTGCTACTCATATATAGAAAAATAACAGCATAGGGATTACGTCACCTCAAAAGTACATAAGAGGATAGAATACAATCAAGGATTCTATGCTTCAAAAAGAAAGTTAGTGCAAAGATCAGCCTTCCCTGGGTTAATATTGACAAAAGCCAAACGAACCAAACTTTCTCCTGCTCCCAGCAAACCTGGCAAAGCACAGTTCCAAAGGGGCACGTGCCAACAGAGAGAGAGAGGCTGCACCAGCCTCACGTGAGCAAGTGGCTGGAGCAAACACTGCTTCATCCCAAGAAAACACTGCACAGATCCCCGTGTAATCCTGCACCTGCATCTGTCTGAGACCAGCAGAATGCCTGACATTTTCTCCAGTTGATTTCCTACAGCACTCGGAGCATCTCCATAGCTCCAGCAGCCAGCCAGGTCACACACAATAAATAAATCAGGAGCCTGCTAAAATGTGCACTCAGCCAGAAATAGAGCTTTCAAACAGTTTTGTGGGTTTCTTTGTTTTGTTTTGTTTTTTAACCAGTGGATGCCTGGAGGCAAATTGGGGACTGAAGACCTCTCCTAAATCACTTATCAAATTGATGACTAGATTACTCAGATATATTAGCCTGCATTGTACACAAGCCACACAGTCTTTGACCTCATTTAAGCTACTGAAAAAACACAGACACAAACATGGCATTGAAAAACATATTTAAAATTAGACACTGAGCTATTCAGACATCATGTGCTAAATACTGTTTTATTCACTGTCAGGGAGGGAGTGCTGGAATCAGGAAGTTCCCTAAGACCTGAAAATGACAGTGGCTTGCGTAGTGAGAAGGAAGGGAGAACTAATCCAGTGAGCTCCTCAGTCTCTCTATGGGCAACAAAATTCTTTATGTTTGCTTTTTGCAAGATTCTGCTCAGAGTTAAAGCTCACATGTAAGATTCCCAGCCCCTGGCAGAGCACCAAGGCTACAAGCTTACAGTGACAGGACTCTCAGAACTCCTGCAAACTCCTTGTATGAAAAGCTCCAGCTTGGGTAGAAGCATCTGACCTTTATTGAAAGTCAAAGCAGTGTAAACAGAAGTGTTGTCTTTCCATAACAAGTACTTGCATGACTCGGGCAATCCCCTGCACTGAGGAATTCAAGTACCTTTACAAAATACAGGGAAGCAAGACTATAGCTGGAAATGACTTGACTTGCAAAGAATCTCTGGCCGTTGGTTCTTTTTCCAATTGTACTTAAGGAAATCATCAGAAAAGTTGTAATTTACACCATTTTGTGCAGTGGTTCAAGAACAACCAGCTCTCCTGATTTTCTTTGTCACCAATAATGTTGTAGAGTTTTCTGCCATGGTATTGCCAGGCAGCTGTCACATTCAAATTTCACTATTGTAGCAGTTGGTGTTGTTTTCTTTAGCTTATATTTAGTGCTTCTTTGCATTCTCACTTTCCACCATTAACTTTTGGGAAATAAAATGCTAGTAGCATGTGTAGTATTTCAGACTTTTGCTATGGATGCCGATCAATATGATTGCTGGAGCTTCTATACCATATAATGGGAAAATTAGTGAAAAAAGGGGTATACTACTTTGGAAACTTAGCCCATTATACCTCTGAATAACCTGAAAAAGGCTTAGAAATAAAAATACTGAAATGAATTCACAGGAGGAAATGGGCAGGGAAGAATCTGTTCCTTTTCAATACAACATTTAGGAAGAGACAAAATAAATACAGCACAATCTCAGTCATTTAGATGCCAAGAAAAAGGACCAACTATGTTTAAAATAAGTGATTTATTATGGTTTATATAGTCCATGTATGCACCCACATCCCCCCCCCAAGGACCTGGATACCAAAGTTTCATGTACCTTCACCTACTACAAACTGGGAAGGAGGCCAAGAACAACCTTTCCACTCACTTTGATGGCTGTGTTTTCTATCAAGCCATGGAAAATTGCAGAGGGACAGTCAAAAAGTGAATGTATTTCTATGCTTCAGAAACCTGGACTGATTATTTTTGTAGCCAAAATCTCAAGGAAAAGCCCTCATAAGATCCATGGCAAGGGATATTCATACAGTTGATGCACGTGGAGTGGGTATTGTATCCGTGTTCTGCACACCCATATTGCTATACCATAAAATCTTTAAAGATATTTTAAAAACCCACTATGAAGCCCTTTGGATTAATATTTAGTGTTTGATTTCTGAGCATTTTTATATTTTCTATTTCTTGCCAGTTAGAAAGTGTTCTACAATTCCCCCTAATGCTGGAACTTTTGAAGTGAAAGTGAGACAGTTCATGTGAGCAAGTGTGTCAGAGGCTGGCCTGATCCACCAGCTGGCTCTGAAGGATCCCTCTGGCCTTCTGAGATGGTTCAGGCGCAGGGTCTTAGGACCACACCTACAGCATTTAGTATTTAGAGGTTGTGAAACACATACTGCTTCAAATGATTATAAATTTTAGGTAGATTTAACAGAGAACATAGAGTATATGTGCCTTATGAATGGGAAGCCACAGTAGAAGTGAAATACCTTAAATCATCACAATGGCAACAGGCATTTATGTTTTGACAACTGATTAATGCCAAAAAAGCAGTTCCAAACCCCCGGGGAAGTGAGAGCATGCAGGATTTGAGCCCCAAGCCTAAGCAGCTGCACTGTACAGACTGCACACCTTACAAGGATGTAACAGTGTTTAATCAAACCCGAGGTAACAATTTCCACAACTGGAAAAATTACAGAGTTAATCCTTATAACCTGTAAGATATTGGCATGTGGTTATTTTACAAATTGAAATGCAATTATTTTATTTCCCTATCACAAAGTACTGCAAAATTGCAAGGAATCAGGATAGAAAATTTATGCTCAAAGCCAGAGAAGGTGAATGCAGGTTGGAGTGCATGTGCTCTGTTATAGCTCTCCCCACCCACCTCCTTGCTCCCCCAAGGGCTTTTATTACACGTGGGAACAGCTTCCCATGTTGTTTATAAATTGCAAATTAAATATGACTTGACCATGCAATTTAAATTCAATCAAGAAGGCCATCACTTTGAAGTTACAGCTATATCTCCGGAATTAAGTTTGTTCACTAACTAATCAACAATATTGATGTCCTTCATGGCTACTAATGCTTGTAGACAAAACCATAAATATTTTGATTATCAAGGGGTTTTTTTTCATAGATTCATGACTGTGTTGCTGTTTGATATAGTATTTGGTACCCCAAAAGGAGATGGTAGGCACTTCTCAAAAGGAGATGCTAGGTACTTCTTCGGTTTGGTCATAAACATCTAAATTAATTTACTCTTGAAGAAAATAAACCAGACATTTGTGAAAGGCTAGCAAAGCAGCTTAACATATTTCTGTTATGATATCAAATAGCAAAACCCAAAAATCAATTCAGAGTGAAAACTTCCACTACTCTGAAAAAATACTTTACTGCCCTATCTTTGCGAAGTAATTCCTGAAAAGGTTTTGTATACCTATCTTGCAAATCCTACGATTATTACACTGCAGCAGCATTCTGCACGTGAACTTGAATTTAATTTTCAATTTTTTCTTACGATTCTTAGTATTAAAGTGCACTTACTGGGTCTCAATTAGTTGGATTGACGGTAATTTTTATCTCATAAGAATATTGCAAACGAAGTATTCAAACCTCCAGACACCTATTGCAGTGCATTGGAGAGAGGCCAGCTTTCACTCACAATCTTCTTTTACTAAATTGAATCCATATGTTTACATGGAATAAAATATTTCAAATGTCTCCCAGGGGCAGCCAATCATTATTGAGTGCTTTAATAACCTAAACCAAAAACTCTTTAAGGTGACAACTAACCTTTAGCCAGAAAGATACTTTTGTTTGGTTTACTTTTTTCTTTTTTTTTTTTTTAATAATGCAGGCTGTATTATCCTAATTTAATTCCAACTTGTCATCAACGAAATACTTATCTGGGATAATTCTGAAAAAGCTGTACAACAAACCATTTGAGAAAGCAGTAATAATTTAGTTCTAAACATATGGTTCCAATTTTGTTTTTCCTTTTCCCCTCATAAATGTAACTTAGTAGTTGTAGTTTTATTTTTGCAACACGTAAATCTGATATCTTTGAGAGAGAAATCTAGACATAAAAGAAAAGCTATATTTACATTTTAAAACTGCTTCAGTTGCCCACCATTTGTCCCCATAACAATACAGCCCTATTCAACAGGGTACCAGCTCTTGAAGTTTAAATTCATAGAGAGGCTACTATTTAACAGGAAATTCCTGGAACGATATTTCATCTTTATATTTCTTGGGAAAATTACTTGATGCTGTCTAACTGGAGTTTACTTGTGTCTGCAACTGTACACAAATCTAAATTCTAGATTTAGATTTGTATACAAATCTAAATTCTAGATCTCATAGAAATCAGTGTGAAGTTGATCTGTGAGAACTCAACAGCAGGTCAAGAAACTAATATTAATTTTCAATATATTCAAGCATATAGCAAGGTAGGGTGAGATTCCCCCTTGGATTTCAACTTCCTTCTTGATTTACTTTCTTAGGAACTTGAAACATGAAGAAAGTAAACTTATTGTCCATTTTGGTACTAGAAAGTATTTTGATGATTAAAAATGTATATGAAATATTCTTACAGGTTTTATTTTTATTCCCATTTATTAAATGCACTTACCAACTTGTATCTGCCCTGGTCCAAATACAGACCAGGCTCCTGTCCTTAAAGGCTGAGAATGCCCATTCCTCTCCTATGCAGAAATCTTACCCTGAAGTGCCACAGGGTGTTTAATCAGGAAAACTCCTTCATTACTAAGATTCCTTGCACAAATTTCTTTCTTCCTCAAAACTTCTCTCTGACAAAGCTCATCCCCTTTGTCTGTCTCAGCTGTTGCAACCATTTTGCATTGCAAGGAGACTCCTGCCTCCCAGTTTACCAGGTGTATTTACCACATAAAAGTGGTAAAATGTGGCTTTATTGTAGAGTAGAAGCAAGTCCCAGGGACTTCAAGAGAAAGTAGTTTGTAACCGGGAAAACTGTTTACATTACATGTCTGTTAAAATGCAATATATAGATAAAAAAGCTGAAATTCTACGTAAGGCACAGACGTTTCTGGGGCATTTTTGTGTGTGCATAAATGCTGTGAGGAGTTACTACTAAGTGCAAAGAATGCTCATTGACATCAGATAGACTGGAGAGTTTTACCATCCTGTTTTATACTTCCCTAATAAAAGAGATGGAAATATCTGGGACTTGTTAAAGGCTTTCAGTGCATTTGTCATGTGAAGAGACAATGGAACATGCAAAAATGCATCAGCTAAGCCTCTTAAGTAATATCCACAGAGAAATACTTGTGGGACTAACCCACCAGACATGCGAAGACCAAGCCAACACAAACACAGATGGTGAAGCCCTTTTCAGACCCTATCTGGTGTCAAAGGCAGGGGAAGGTATCAAATTAATTTTGCAACCTAAAAGTACGCGAGGAATCCAAACTCCTCAATCTCCTTTGCAATAGCATTTAAGCACACTAAAACAGGCAATGATGAAAGAGGGAGACTTTCTAGTCTTGCTTTTGGGTTTGCTACCAAGGACTTGCCTCAGAACCCTCGCAGGGTAAGAGGCTGACAAACCTGCTGGCCCACAGACACACACTGTGTGCTGCTTCCTCCTCTCCTACTTGAATTTCATATCAGTTACTGAAATGAGACACTGAGCATGTCAACACAAAAATGTCCAGTGTTACACTAACATATGGAAGAGATGTCACAGAGAGGGTTCTTCCCTCCTCTACACTGATGGGTGGTGTCACCCAAAATATTCCACATTTAGACCATTTGGAGAACAAGATGTAGGCCTACATGGTATTTTGAGGCCAGACTTGTGACACTTACTGGCTGATAGAAAAGCAGCAGCTTCCAGGAAGGTATTCTGACACTACAGAGAGACCTGCAGTACACAAATCTATAAAAACTGGATTACAGGTCACTCCTTCCAGGCCCCTCTCCTCCCTTGAGGATCCTAGCCCATTAGTTAAAGGGGTTTATGCACTCAGGTTCCCAATGTATTTCCAGGGAAGCTTTTAGTTATTTTAGACCTGTTGCAAAACTGTAGTCAGAGAATACCACTCCTTTTAAATTGCAGATATTGCTTGCTTCCAAATTATCAAATCTGGTTTCAAATGCCACATCTTTTAAATAAAGTAACAGGATCTGTCCTGACTTTTTTTCCCCAATACTTTCACATTGTAAAGCAATCAAAGGAAGGGGGCCTAAAGCACGAGGCCTCCATGCCAAACATTGGTGTTTAATTAATTTTTATTCATATTTAGTTCCAGATAATAGTTTTTAGCATCATTGAAATGTTTCACTTTGGGACTTAGATAATGGACTGAGAGTTGCAAAGGAATGTGGTATTGATTCTACTTAGGGTTTGGAAGTGCTACAGAATAAAAGTAACAGGATGGTAACACACACACATACCTGCACTTCCACACATGAAAAATTTTTAGTTACTGAGAACTGAACTGAAAATGTGTAATAAATTGTAAAAAGGGCAAAGAAGACAATTTCTGACTTTGCTAGGTAATGATACTCACCTATATGACAGACAAAAAGTAGCTGGAATTAAAGTATTCACCTATGAGCTGACATCTGTGCTTTTCCTGAGTCACATCATATAACATTTCTGCTTTCTGTTGATTCTGGATTTGTCTATATTTATGCAGGTGCTTTAGTAGGAAAAAGAGCTTAATCTTTTTAGACCAAAATATCTTATCCTGACCATTAATTCTTGGTACCTTTAATCCTGAAGGAAGACAAGAAAAGAGACTTAATTTAGCTTTTCAGTATAGATAAGCACTTGCAGCCCGTAAAAAACCAAGAAAAGTAAATGATCCAGTAATTTTAAAGTAATCTTTAAGGAACAGACATTGAACAAAATTCCTGATGACTTCAGAGGTTCTTGGCCTGTCCAAGTAGGAAAAAAAAGGAATTCCCAGTCATCCTTTCACTGAGGGCTCGGGCCACAACAATTAACCAGCAAGCATGACCAAGGGCCAGCCCCTGAATCTGTGGCTTGGTCTGCCTTAGTGTGCTTGGACAGACAAAACCCAGTCTATTTTCTTCCCCCCTGTAGCCTATATTTTCTTTTATGTATTTTAGGACATTTTCAGTCAACTCAGACATCCTCCTCCTGCCATGGCAATTTACTTCCCAATAAAAGCAACGGTTGGTAGCTTCCTCCTTAGATTGTTCTTGAAAACATTCTTGTAGCTGTAAACTTCTACATTCCTTTTAGCTGGAGCTCTTTTGGGGTTATTGTTATGCCTAGTACCTCTTGGAGAGCATATTTTCCAGCTGTCACTAA